>KL259173.1:58744-76630 GCA_000699545.1 Podiceps cristatus
TTCAGCCCTCACGGGGTAACACTGAATTGATAAAATGCAAAACTATGTATTATCTGATGCATGAATAATGCTGGTTAAAGCTATTATTTTTCATTCTCAGCAGAGTTAAAAATCAATGCAATTTTGTAAAGGTTTGATCATTTCAAAACTTGCGATTTCAGAACACCATTTTTTGAAGAAAAACACCTGTTGGATATTTGACAGAGTACAAATAGCACTGGCACACAAGAGTCACATGCAACATTGACTTCACAATCTTTCCTTCTCTCTCTGAAAAATAGTTTTTGTGCCCAGTGGCATGGCTGCCTTGCTGAGGCTATCCCTAGCTGCTCTACACACAACTGCTGAGGTCCCCAGGCTGTGGCCACAGGCATGTGAGTGAGTGGCAGAACAAAAGTTCATCCTCTATCATGAGGCAAAACCAAAGAGCTGGGAGCTGGAGTTGCAACAGGCACCTAAAGAAGTTACACAAACTCACCCAGCAGCTCCATCCAGCAGCCTGTGCTCCTCCGAAATGAACTCACAGGAAACCCACCTGCGGAGACGCAGTGGGGTACACCTCAGGCTGCAGGGAGTCACCTCCCCGATGGCATGAGGGGGCAAAGGGTCACAGCCAAGGAGCACGGGCGGTCATCAGCTAGGGGCTGCTTGGCTCTTACTTCACTCCCAGCTGTAAATCAGAAACAGGAATAGAAACGTGGCATAACTGAAGGTACTAATTTTTCTCCTAGCTGCCTGACCAAAGTAGAAATTTGATAAACAAGCAGGAGGAAATCCAGAGAGAATGGCCAAATTCAGATATAATTCTACGCACTGTAGAGGCAGGGGTGGCTTCTTCTAGTTTAAGATTTGGCCCAGAGATAGATAATGACCAAAGCAAAAGAATTACATTCTGATGCAATGAAATAAACTACATTTTTGGAAGCATGTAGCTGTTTTCAACCCCATTTTTTTTATTTTTCTTTTGTCTCCTGAGAAGAGATCCATACATATATACAAGAAGGATATTCAAGAAGTCAACCTCAGAAGAGGGAAGGAAGTCTGTATTCCTTCTATAATATTAAATGCAACTTGCTGCATGTATCAAAAAATGTAGCTCTGTCAGGAAAGCCAAATTCTTAAAACAAACATGGAGAAAATTAAGCTTCTAGCAGCAGTTGATGGTGTGCCATTAATTAGACAGGACCTAGTTGTTCCTCCTGCTTGAGGAACAACTGCAGCATGAAAAGTAAAGCTAATGACAGTATGAGGCTCACTAAAGGGATGCACAGCAGAGCCATGTATACGCTGTCCCCAGACTTCTGAATTCTCACATTGTTCTGATTTTGAAAGGTGTCATATGGTGGCACAGCAGGCTAATGATGTAGCATGTTCAGAGGAATTAGTTTAAGGGCCTTTTTTTTCCCCCAACCCAGTGAAAAATAGTAGAAATAGTGAATTTTTGGAACTTAATGGGATCATACTGTTCTTTCCTCACATTGTCAACTTCACTTAATTTCCTCCTTCCCATTAACGTGTCTGATACATATGTCAGGCGGAAGCCTGACACGCTAGTGGCAAACAGACTGTTGTACGAAGGCGGCAAAGTGTTAAAACAATTGAGCAAGTGAGTACTAAAGTTTGCTGCTCTGGCCATATGGTACAGTGTTTAATTTCCCATAGTGAAAGAACGTGGCTGTCATAGAAAAAGATGATGAATAAATTTACTTAGGGCAACTTATTATAATGAAGAATGACTTCTCAGAGGAAGCAAACAGAGGAATTTAGAATCTGATGAGAAGCATATGGGAAGCATTAAGATATAAGCAAGGGTAGCAAGGCTGTGTGCTTTAAAAATGAAAGACATTTAATCGATGCTTGTTGCTGGTGTTGACATATGGAAGTGAGAAATGGGTTTTGATTTTGGAAGACAGGAAGAAGGTTAATAGCAGTAAAGGTGGTTGTGGAGTGATTGATACTTGGAATAACTAAGGCAGAAAGGGAGAGAGCACTTCATGCAGTCAGGCAACATACTCAGGAGAACAACATAATCCAGAAAATAAAGAACATGAAACAACTGGGCAAGTCAGTTGGCTGTAAGGAGAACTGACAGGCCAAACCAGCAATGGTCAAATAGTAGCCCATGGACAACAGGGGAGAGAGAGATGGACAAGAGTGGGACAGCTGGCTGTGCAAGGGCAGAGCGGAGGAGATCAGCTGTTTCTCAGGATCAGTCTGGTGCAGAACCCCTGTACAGCAAATGGTGGAAGGAGATGGGGTGGGAAGGAAACAGCAAGAGTGATGTATGAGGAGTATCCAGCGTTGCTGCTGTCTCTGGGTGTGTATCTTCTCAGCATGTATGCAAGGCAAATGAAGGGGAGTGAATGAGGTTGCATAGCTCTTTCCTTGTAGCAGCTCCTGCTTTATGTGGGTATTTTCTGTCCCAAAGCCTGAAAGGCACACTCATCCCTGACGGTTAGCTCTTGGGCCTCCACTGCAGTTCTCCCACCGCTCACATTGCGCAGGAGGAAACGACAAGTGTCCCCAAACTCCTGCAGTAGGGAGTGAAAGGAGGTAGGAAAGTAGCCTGATCCTGACTCCCCTGGCCACTGCTCCCCAACCGAGTGAAAGAGTTGCTGCTCCTCAAACAGTCCTGCCAGCCACCTGAGTGGAAGGCCCACAGCAGCCTTAAATGTCCCAGTGGGCTGTCCATCCATGTCAGTGCTAGGGTATACATGGGTAAAGTGAGGCTGAAAGCTCCCTGCTCACAGACTTCCTTGCATGGTCAAAAGCTCTCACCTTACCCCTGCGGAAGCCTGGGCTAGGAAGGTACAGCCTCTAAGTACTGCTTTTAAACAGTCAGACAGGCCCTGATATCAGAGGCCTCACAGACAGCAGCCCTGTGCAAGCTGCAGCACCTGCAAGAGCTTACCCATTGTCCTTGGCATGCCTCCCTCACCACCCCCCCCACCCTCCCCCAATTGCCCAGGGTGTGCAGAACTGCAGAAGGGCTGAGCTGAAGTCATATTTTTGTCCTTGCAATGGATTTCTATTAAATCCAGCTTCCCAGAGGTGAAAGGTGAGCTCATGAGCTGCCATATGATTTAGCATTTAATACCAGTTTATTCTGCCCATTTCTGTTACTTTCTTGAGATTACAGTCACAACTCTAGCACACAGAATTCATTCTTGCTTGTTAAATGCTGAGATTGTGTCTAGATAATAAACAATATATAATATGAATGCATAGCTAACCAACTGCACACTCTAGGTGCTTTTCATTTTTCAAGTGGAGAAATGTGCTAGCCTGACCTTTATAGTATGTAGGGTTAAAGAATGTATTTTAGAATGAAGAGCTATTGACATGAAGTTAAAAGAAAATGCAACACAAAGTTCTACTTTTCAGTGCAATGGTCTGCTTTTTACCAATTGGGCTTTGATAATGCATTAATATGATACAATATAGAAAGGTATGGGTTTAACTGGAAAAATCGGACAGCTTTTAAATTGAACTTGTGAGAACTTCTTAATGGGAATAAGGCAGTTGTGTCTCTGTGTGGGAGGCACTTCTGGTGGGAGGTTGCTTAGTGTCAGCCCTCAACAGCTGGTATTGAAACCAATCTCATTCTGTATCTTCTGTATTTTGATGACCTTGGCATGAAGAACTGGTGTATGCAGAAGTGATTAACAGACACATAAAGTTGAAAGGCATTGTCAGTATAAAGACTATCAAGTGGGAAGAACTTGAAAACCAAAAATGAAATAAAGTTAAGTAGTGTGAAGTCATGCACTTAGAGACCAGTAACAGAACTCCTACTGTAAACTGTGGCTCATTAGTCGGAAATTACTAAGAAGGAGAAAAACCTAGGTATATTATTTGATCACTGAATAATCATTAGTGTAATATGGCCATTAAAAAGGCAAGTAAAATCCTAAGAAGTGCTGGGTGAAAGGTTTCCAAGGAAAACAAGAAAGCATTGATGTCATCGGACAAGGCTTGAGACTTGGTTTGGAATACTGACCAAACCTATTCAAGGCAAAATTTCAGACTGGAACAGGTCTGGAGAAGAGCAGACTGGAGACATCAGTACAGGCATATCCTCACTGGGAAGAACTGTTTACAATGAAGAATAAGGTTGGCACAAGAAAAAATAGGTCTAAATCGACCAAGAATAGACTTTGAATGGAAATCAGCCTTCCAGAATAAGAGGATTCCTATGTAGTTTCAAGTGAGGTCTGATCCAATCATGAATCTGTGTATAATGTGGTTAGCAAGCGAGTTAATGACAATATTTATTTCATACTCATACGCTTTGGACATGAGCATACGGTAGGCATGCTAAAAAGAAAAAGATACTGGCTGTGGCACTGCTTCACAAAGGCCTGCTTCATACTAACCTGGCACTCCTGAGACCAGAGACTTTTTAATATGTGGTACATGCTCCCAGCCTCCAAGTTGTAAGGAGCTACAGCCAGTGCAGGCAGCACCACAGTGAGACTCCATTTGCCTGGCATCACAAGAGGAAGAAGATAAAAACAAACAACTCTGGAGTGGACCAGTCTGACACCAGCAGCCAGGGAGAGTTCCAGAATAAGGGAGTGAAAAAGATTATGAAAAATCATCTGAATTCACTAAGTTCTGGCCCCACAGAGCTGAGCAAATAAAAATCTCACTCTGTGCTTCCTGAACTAGATGAAAGAAGCATTGGGTTAATTCTGCATTGGGTCAATTGGGCCTGGAGGTCCCTAGAAATCAGAGGAAGGCTTTTGTACACATGTGGCAGTGCTGCAGTCAGCCCCTTCCCCTGTCTTCTTAGGCCAGACCCAGGAGAGGGTAAGGTGAATACAAGGCTTAGTTGAAGGGGGGGGTGTGTGAATTAACAAGTTATGATTCACTGTTTTTTCAACAGTAGTGGTGTCATATAGTTGAGCTTTGAAGGCTCACTCTCCTGACAAAACCTTTAGACTTTTGAATAAAAGACTTTTGTGGGTGCAAGGGCAACTCACATCTCCCTCCTCCCAACCATCAATCCATCTCAGCCTGGAATCTAATTAAATATTTAATGAGCATAGCAGACAAAAATGAAATATGTTTAATTTTGAAATCATACTTTTACTTATTAGACCTTTAAAACACCATTTTGGTTTAAAAAGATAATATTTCTTTAATTTTCTCATAAAGGCCACAGAACTTAATTAATGAAAAAAATCTAATTTTAAAGAGTCCAAGACAGGTAGTTACAGAGACAATCAAAAATATTGCACAGAACACATTGTCTCATGAGCACACTGAGGTGCCAGGAAACTAACTCTGAACCAGTCTGCCCATTGGCCAGATAAGACAGACAGCTTCTGTAAGATGTCTGCTTTACCAATGGGTATTTTTTTCCATTATTCACCAAGAAATTGCTGGGAGAAGGGAGAATGCTTTTCTTGCAGCAAGCACCACAGAACCTGAATACTGGAGAATGTTAACAAGGGAGATGCTATAACAAGAGGTGAAAAAAAGGGGCTAAATTATCAATTCTTATGAATTGGCACAGCTCCCTTAAAACAAACTGTGCAGCTCTGGTAAGTAAAACCAAACTGAGCTCAATGGAGCAATTAGCTATTATTACAGCTATGGATCTGGCCGGAAATCTTACAAAAGCATAGAGGAAAGGGGGAGTGATATGCTGCATAGTCAGAGGGTAACCAACGTTGTGTTTGTGAAAGAGAAGCAGGGAACAGTGAGAAATGAAATAGCCCAGCTCCTTGAGCACTCACGCATGTCAGTGCAGCTATGTCCATCCAGGCCAGCCAAGAAAGGGCATCTAGGGCAGCCCAGGTTTTGATGGATAGTCTTCAACTCCCAGAAATATAGATCAAGAAATGTGCATATTTCTAACTTGAGTCACCCCTGAATAAGGCATAGCTGAAGTTCACCAAAGGTTCAGGAAAACAAACTGGTTGCACAAATCCAAAAACTAGTTCAGGAATTCACAAGCACAAAGCAACTGCAGTTTGTTCCTGCCTACTGAGGGAGGGTAAGGGGACCTAGTTTAGCTTCCCTGCGTATGCATGCAGTAGCTTCGCACTCCTTCACCTGCACTGAGGAGGCCTCAACAAAGGATGTGGATGCTGCCACCAGAACAACTCCTCTACCTGTAAGATGGGGACACAAAAATGGTAAAGAGATCAGAGCATCTGTTGCACAAGGGGAGGCTGAGAGAGCTAGGATTGTTTAGCCTGGAGAAGAGAAAGCTCAGAGGGATCTTCTAAGGGTGTATAAATATCTGATGGGGGAAGTAAAGAAGACGATGAGAGAGACTTCTCAGTGGTGCCCAGTGGCAGGACAAGAGGCAGTGGGCTCAAACTAAAATATAGGAAATTTGATTTAAACAAAGAAAAACCGTTTTCACTAGGAGAGTGATGGGACAGTCCTGAGCAGCCTGCTTTGAGCAGGGCAAGGGGGACTGTACAATCTCCAGAGATGTCTGCCAACTTCAGCTGCTCTGCAGTGCTGTGAAATCCTGCTCACTGAAATCCTGCTTAGCTACTGCTAGGTTTGCATGGTTTGGAGTAGTCATCTAAGTGTCAGAGAATCACAGTATCTCAGTGAAATTAATTAGCAAGTGCTCCTTTGTCTGAATAGATCCCAGGTCATTTTTCCACCTCTTCCAGTGTCCTTTTTTGCCCTGCCACCTCAGGCCTCCTGATAATTATATAACAAGTACACTTCAGGATGAAGTGATTATAGACTGAAAGGTGCAATCACACTCCACGGAAATCATATTTTCACCTATATATGTGCTGTAGACCTGTGACCTGATTGCAGCGCTGTCATACACACTGTTAAGAACAAAACCTCGGTCAGTACCTTTTAAGCCAGCCAGCCAGGCTGCTCTTTACCAAATCAGCAACATACCTGCTTTAATGTCTACTCGAGACATGTAATTGTATGAATATAGGGAGGCAGTATGTATAGGTGCATAGTTGTGTACTTACAGTTCAAGTAGAAAAGCCAGAAAAGCACGTTGTGTATACACACAAGTGGTTGCCTTGTAGGTTAAGAGCACTTGCAGCCTACAATCTGAAGTGTCTAGATAAATGTGCACAATTACTTTGTAAAACTGAAAGGGATTCCCTTTATCCATGTTGAAATTTGCCTTCAAGAATACTGAGGCTAGAGATACCTGGTTTAATACCCGTGGGAGTGAATGGTAATAGGCCATAGATTCTAGTCTTCATAGAATCATTCTCTCAGACTTGAAAAAGCCAAGAGTCACTTGAAAAAAAATGTAATATATTTTCTAGCACAAAGAGACAGATTTTATTCTTTGAAGTATGTGGTTTGCTGGGAGGTGAGTGGTCAGGAATTCTTTGCACTTTATAGAAGGCATCAAGCATAGCTTTACTTCACATTGAACTTCAACTACTGAAACTCAGTAATCTGTCATTCTTTTCCCAGAATTATTCCTTTCCTTAGTGTTAGCACAACCGTGCACTTAATTCTCAGTCAGACCTAATATCTGCTTCAGAAGAAAGAGAGACAGATCATCTCCTGTCCAGACTGTCAATAATAGTAAATACCTAATTTGGTGCCATCACAGCACAGGCAGCACTGGAGTCAGGAACCCTTCAAACTCACAGCGAACAGGGCTGAATGCAAAAAGACCCTTGTAACATTAATCCTTCAACATGAACCTGGATCTATGGAAAGTGACAGCTGTACTTGGCTAAGAGGGATGCCTACCAACCAATACAGAATGGTTAAAGAGAAGCACAATTCCCAATACCTTGTCCAGACTTGCATAAGGAGACAGTGGAAGTATATGGTTAATGGCAGAAGACTGTGGGCCAGCAACAGGGAGAGGCAGCTTGGAAAAGTGCATGTGGGGAAAGCCGCAAGGAAAAAGGAGTATAACCTCGCCGCTCCACAAAATCCTGAGAAACATTAATATTGTGGTATCAATTATAAGTCACAGGAAATTATTATAGCATTAGTTAAGAACATGTGAGGTCACATTTGGGATGCTGTATGCCTTTCTGGTCACCTTATAAAAAAAGGATATTATGGAAAAGTACCAGAGGGCAACAGAGATGACTCAGACACACAGCAGTTTTTAGAAAGGTTAGGTAAACTGAATCTGCATTCTTTACAAAAAAATGAGATTATAGAACTTATTAAAGTACTCCAGGCAACTTCTGAGAGAAGAAGAAAAAGCTGCTGTAGCCTACTTAAGCTAGGGTGCATGAATGTCATCAACAAAGAACAGACATACTAAAAGGACTGAGGAGGCACTTCAAGAAATAAATTAGCTGGGAGATAAATGGAGAGCTGCTAAATAAAAAGTTGAAACAATGTGAGGGCAAAGAAATTATTTAGAGAGGGGGAAAAGTACAGTCTGACAGGATAAGATAACCTTGGGCAGCTCTTTTAAAATAAGGAATAAAATATTAATCCAGCTGGGTTTCTGTAAGTGGCATACTGGAGGTAAAGCATGCTTGGCTGCATAATGTGTGATTGTAGGAGTCAATGATGTGAGTAGCATTAAATGCTACATGATAATCAGTTGACCAAAAGATGTATCTCTCTCTAGATCATGAAAATGGGATTATACCATCAGCATGAAAAATGTGAGGAGAGGGACAGGAAATGCCACAGATTTCCTGTTTTCTGAGTTTCCTATAAATTAGATGGTCTCACAGGACTAGAAGGGATAACAGTTCTCCAAAACCCATGAATATTACAGACTGCAGGAGGAAATCCCCTGGATATCAGAGCATGTCAGGAGGTCTGAAACATTGTTTTTTGGGACTGCCTGTTCTCATGCTTTGCTTCCAGGAACACCCCTGTGGTAGCACAGGTTTTTTCAGAAGTCACATTCCTCTCATCTTCCTGCGAACGGAGGCACTACGGAGTGAGTTCTCACAGGACGTGTTGGAAGGAAAATTCTTCCCAGCTTGATGCAGGATGATTTTTAAGGGATGCTTTCTCCTGTTCTTTTGTTTCCCTGCATAACCACGTCTCACCAGTATCATATATGAAAGCCTGTGTGGGGTTACAGCAACAGATAATGTCAAAACTAAGTTTCTCCCGGCAAGATACCTGCCATAGCCTCGTTCATGAAGACCCAGCTCCTAGGTGGAGCTGGGAGGAAGGCTCAGTGCAGCCATGGGGTGGGGATGGCACCTGAGGCCTTTAGGTCTGCTCAGAGTCGTTCTTATTGGCCTCTCTAGACATGGGGCAGGCAAGGAGGGCTCCAGTGTGTAGCCTCTGCCGTGCAATGGCAGGGCTCTCTGCTGGCCCTGGAGAAATCAGTGCTGGCTGAGAGGAGTGCAGAGCTATCAGGGACTGCTTTACTTTATGCCCAGCCACCAGCTGATCAGGGAGCTGGCAGGCAAAGGAGCTCGCTCCCCTTGTCTCTCAATTCACAGCAGGTCTCATGCGGCTCTCAGCCACATTATAAGCAGCTCTTGAGACAAGAAAAATTGGCCTCCCCTCTCTGAGACCCCTTTCTCTGATAACAGTGGTTACAGAGCTTTCCTTGTGCTTATCCAAGGTGCAGGAAGACTTTTGTAATGCAAGACCCATACAGCGAGGGACTCTACTAAATTCATGACATAGCAATGGGTTTATGGCACTGGAAGCAAAGGGAGCAGAAACATGCTCTGTAACAGCAGTGTTGGAGCAGGTGATAATCAATCTGGGAACTGCTGAACTTCTCCTATTGCTCCCCTAGGTCTTATATACCTGGACACGTGCAAATACACTGCGTGTTTTTCCAGCCTCTAATAATGATGGTATGAAATCCCCTGTACCTAGGAAAGGCCAAAGATGGTGGAAGCATCTACAGAAAGGGCAAAGTAAGGAGGAATAGTTATTTACATCATTGTGGGTAAAGAGACTCAAGAGAGGAATCTCAGTGGCTCAATTTATGATACTGAAACAAGTAGGAGCCCACAAGCGGCAGGAGCTGCCGAGCTGCTTGGGCAGTGTTCATTTTTTATGCAGATCTTGAAAATTGTTACCACTTTAGGAAAAACATAACTAAATAAAATGGCTGGGAGGCAAACAGATTTGAGTTTAAACAACATGAATTTAAAATACGAATAACTCTCTTGGTATATTAATCAATCCAAATGTTGGGGTGGTTGTTTGGGGAATTTTTTTTCTCCTCTGCAGCTGTATCTTGCTAAGTAACACACTTCTATTTCAAGGCTGTTAATGCTGGAGCAGCTGCAACACTCTCTGGGAATTTTTAAAAATCATGATGAAATTAAAGGCAGAGACATAAAAACAAATCCTTCACAGCTACCCTGGCGGATGGCATTATAACACTAACAGTCATTTTCAGTACATCATATTCTTAGCAAATGCTACTTTTAGTCAGTGCAAGTCATAACATTCCATGTGTCTTAATGCATTTTTCTCTTTGCCACCTAAAGATAATTATCAAATATTAAGAAACTGAGCTTCACGGCCTCCCTTCAAGAATGTACTTTATCTCTTCCCCCCCCCCTTTATTATTTTTAATAAAGACATGGAGTAACTGGCTCACCAAATTGTCATCAGGTTTTGTTTATTTTTTTAAAGAGGTCTGGGTTTCTAAAGTGTGTGCACCTAACTGCATAGAAACAAGAGATGTGATTGCAAGCACAAATTAATTATTTGCATATACAGTGATGAAACTGGCCAGTTGTGTTTAATAACTTGATTGTAGGAGCTGAGAGTGTGATTCTGAGCTCATAACATTTCTCTCAAATATAGTTTTGGGAAAAAAAAAAAACGCAAACAAACCCAAATGCTGAATGACCCGCCCGTATGTACCTACGAAGCATGAGTAAGGCTAGGAATGGAGCACATGCCACTGCCCTGTGTCTTTATATCAGGAAAATAAACAATCTTTTTATAGAAGTCCTATTCAACTGTAGAGCTGTAGGATCAATTGCTTTCAACAGTTGTTTGAGAAAAAGAGCTAGGAATCCAAACATTCACCTCAATGCTGTTCAAAGAGTTGAAAGAACAAGCAAATCCCTTCTCCACCGCTAAAGCACTGCCTCCAAACCACCTCTCTTCTAGGGTGTGAAAAGCCTCAACAGGCTCCAAATCATTTGTAAAACCCAAAGCTCTTCCCTCCTTAATGTCTGCCAGGCATTTACACGTGGGGAAATAGAGCCACCACCCCTGGGACACACAGTATGCCTAAGACCCAGAATACATTAGCTGTTTAGGGCTGAATTTGTAAAACCACCTTTTACTTCAGTAGGTGCAAACCAAGCACAAGTCTCCCTTAGTTATTAAGTCCAGATACTTGAAAATGCAGACTTGTTGCCTGCACAATAGAACCCCTAAAACTACAATGCACCACAGGAAGAGCACAAGAGAAGTCAGAATTACTCCATCAACCTAGAGAAACTGGGCCTGTCAGGTAAAAAGGTGCTGTGAGCCTGGGGAGGACTCCACAGACTAGAACCAAGCAAAAAAAAAAAAAAAAAAAAAATAGCAATTAGTCCTTTACCCTTCTCTTCAGAGACCTTCCCTCTGAGCTGGGACAAAATGTCATTTCTGTCTCTAAATCTAACAAAGAGCACTATCACAGGAGCAATCCTCATGGACCTGCAGGGGTTTCATAGTGCTCCTCCAACATCCATAGGAGTTGCTGTTAGGTTGTGTGAGCCACATCCTGCTGGTTTGGTCCTTCTCCAAATGGAGAATCATAGAATCATAGAATCATAGAAAGGTCTGGGTTGGAAGGGCCCCCAAGGATCACAGAGTTCCACCCCCCCTGCCACAGGCAGGGACACCAACCTCCAGGCCTGGATCTACACAAGGTTGCCCAGGGCCCCATCCAACCTGGCCTTGAACACCTCCAGGCATGGGGCATCCACCACCTCTCTGGGCAGCCTGTTCCTGCACCCCACCACTCTCTCTGTAAAAAACTTCCCCCTAAAGTTTAAATCTTCCTTCCTTCAGCTTTAATCCATTCCCCCTTGTCCTGCCATTATCATGAGGTGTTAAGCAGGGCAAACAGTTACGGGATTCTTGGCAAACAGCAGAGTGATCCTGATCCAAGGCCTGTCTTTATCTAACTGTATGGCACTGGAAAATATACCTGGCAGGACCAGGATGGATGTCTCTCACTCTCAGTCTGCTGGGGGTAACAGAGAGGAAAAGGTTACAGAAAGAAGGCTCTTTGCTCACTACAAGAAGGCAGAAGCTGGAGCAAGGGACTCTTGCACAAGACAGGAAGAGATGGCTCCTGTCCTCACAAGGTATCATACAAGTGAAGCGGAAGGGAACCAGTGATGTGATTTAAGTGAATAGAAGATGCTAATTATCTCTCTCCCCATCAGGTGGAATCTATTGTATATGTCTGAGGCAGGAGAAAGAGATGTAGAAAATCATCTCCCAGCCTTGTGCTTTTCTGGCAGGATTTAGACAGGTGTTTGTTTTCCCGTGCAAAGCAGACAACCTGTTCTTTGGCCTGATCCTGTAAAAGGCTGAGTCACTCCAGGGCTCAGAACCCCCATCATGAGGGCACTGCCCCAGCCAGTTTCAATTGTCATCTTCATTTTTATTGTCTTCTGTGTTTCTTTCTTTTTTTCTTTCTTTGGCAGAACAAGTTTCAGTTACTTCCCCATGACTGGTTTCCAGTTTTTTGCCTTCTAAGGCTGATGACAAAGGAGAGAGTGTGCTGACAAAAACCAGCCCTATCAAAGCACGATAAAGTTCTTGCTGTCTGCCTTTATCACAGATCTAAGCAGTGTCAGGCACCCAAGATTTAAACAAGTGGCAAAGCTAAAATTAGATGGAACAAATGCACTTGTTTTGACTTTTAAGAATTATTTATTAGAGATGAAATCTGCTTTGTATTTAATATATGTATCAGAAAGAGAGGGGGGCTTCTAGGAGACTTGGATGGATTCAGCTCTTGCCTTGCAAGTGCAGTACAGCTGAGACATGAATGCTGGGCCTGTGAAGACACACTTATCTGCAAGTCGTCTCTGACCCAGAAGGGCCACTGCTCCTGTGGCTGGATCCAAGCGGGTCAATTCCTGCATCTGCACAGAGTTTCACTTATTTCAGTGCCTGGGCAGACCCTGCTGCAGGATTCAAATCCTTGTGGATATCTAAGTCCAGACAGAAGCAGCAGAAGGACCCTCATCTGTCTTTGGAATAAGGGCTCATTCTTATGTCCAGGGGTGCTCAGTAGAATAAGGAGCCTGCTCTCCAATCCACACCACACAAGTGGTGAAATCCCCTGAGGGAGGAGGAACCACCCACAGACTGACTGGACTGGTACCTACTCATCATCCAGAGCCCTGGAGATCTGTGCTTGCAGCTCACAACCCACACCATATCACTATCACCATATCACTACACTAAAAGCAAGACTTCTTTCAGGACTGTCTGTGCCAAGGATGAAAACAGCAGGTCATTCAAAACTGGTTTCAGCTTTCTGGTTCACACTCTTTATATCACCCAGTCCTTCTATTTCCAGTCACCTTCTGTACTTGGCTTCCTCTCTCAACACTATTCCTGGTTTTGAGTGTCCAACTTCTGCATTCATCCCCCTGCCAATCTCCTTCAGACACCGACTTGGAAGCACCAGTACACAGTAAAAACAAGGCCTGCAGCACTCACTGATTGCTGGAACACTCGGGCCATCGATGAGCTTGTAGTGGCAGGTTTGTGGGGTGGCAGACGCACTCTCAGTCCCCAACAGACACTGAAGAAATTAACTCAAAAACACTGAGCGCTTCCTGCCTCTGATATTTCTCAGGCCTGGGATAACAGCACCACTGATGGGCTTATGACATGGCTTCTACTACTGCCCAGTTACACTGAGCAGTTCATTGCTACTCATTATTGGTGGAGGCCAAAAGTAGAGATGGATTGGACACTTTCACGGCAGATACACCTACAGAGGTTATTAAACACAATGATTTATAAGCTTACGAGGTCCCTAACCTATTAACTGCTGAAAAGGTATATAGCAGGGAAGGAGTATTCTGCACTCTCCCCTTTTCCTATACTTCTTCCCTGAACATCTGCTACCGGACAGTGTCAGAAACGGGCTGCAGAGCTAGAGGGATCTTTGATCTAACCCAGTAAGGCCATTACCATGTTCTAAAGGACTGAAAACTCCTGCAGTTTCCTTATTCACTCTTGACCCCAGCCTATATCCTTAAGTGCTGCTTGGTCTCTGCTACCCAGATAATGACCTCATCCTTTGCTTATTACTGGAGGACCTCTCTTTCTTTGATTAATCATTCTCTGTATTAATATCAAACAGCTTTTGGCTTTCTCTAACAGATTACTGTTTCTGTCAAATTATTCCCTCCCCTTCCCCTCAGATAAAGAAAATGGATAAATTATGATCATCAGTCCAATAGGAATGAAATAGATGCATTTTAAATATAGCTTGAGGGATATCTAAAAAAAAAAAAAAAAAAAAAAAAGAAACCCTACTAGTGAGTTAGTGTTTGATATGAACTTGAAATGACTTGTGAAATAAAAGATCAAGAGTCTTAAAGGCTGAGACCTATATTTTGGGTTTCTACAAAGTTGGGTGAGAAAATTGTGGACATTTTTTGTTGTTGTTCACTTAAAGGAGCTTCAAAAAGGGAGCTGAATTTTCTTGAAGAATAAGGAAGAATGTGATAGAGATTTTTAACCTTTTTTGATTTTCAAGGTGGAAGGAAGATATCTTTTTTAAAAAGCAATTAAAATTGAAGAACTTGTCAGTGTAGGCTAGCTAAAGTATGAACTCTTTGTAATTACAAAGTTCTTTTTACTCAGAAGATCTCAAAACAGTTTAACTATCCAGAATCCCTTGTTCTATGCAAGACAGTCAGGTGTTGTTATCATGTGTCACTGCCGGATAAACTGAGGTTAAATTAGGCTTTCAGTCATCTTGATTACTTGAATGAGTCAGGCCGCAGTGTCATTGGACCTGCTCAGGGAAGAGCTGCTCAGAACCAGTCCGAGGTAGTGACAGAATGAGTCAGGAGTCCTAATTCCTGCTCTTACTCTAACACTTCGCTTCCTCCAGTAAAGCTGCAGACGTTTCTTTTGCTACCATGGCTTCTCACATGAGCTGGGGGAATGAAGTTGCTGAAGAGGTTTTCTTTTTCCTCTGACAAGTTTTTTAGCAAGTTTAATAAATAGAATTTGAAAGTTTTTTTTAATATTCTCCCCTACAGCTGTGTGAATGGCACAGAGCAAGCTGTTATCTGCTGGATTTGCAAGAACATGAGCTAATTTCTGAGTTCCTAAAATACCATCTGATTTCTCTCCCCTTCAAAAGACAACTGTCTCCAGCAAAATTTCAGCTGAATTCTTTTGTCAGTTTTCAGCAAAAAACACAGTCCCAACATACTTCACTGAAGTTCACTGATAGTTCACTGAAGTAGCAACAATACAGATTGTATTTGTCTAAAGTCTTCACGGGAGTTTATTTTGATTTCTGAGACTGCTTTGCTTACAGCTTTGGACAGAATTAGCAAGTCACTGATTGAGTTTTAAGCCGTGTCCCCAGACGCACACAGCCAGAAGCAGCTCCTAGGGCTTCTGCATTGTCTGGGAGTCAGTGGAAGCTGCTGGCACAGAACAGACAGCAGAATTTTGGCCTCTGGCCAGTGGACAACTGTGAAAGGCTCAAACCACTGTACAAACAAAACCAAACCGGTCCCATCCAAGAGCACCTTAAAAAGCACATTATCATGCAAATGTCCCAACATGGCTTGTATAAAAAGCAAACAAACAGCGAAGAAAAACCCAGCTGTGAAATATACCTGCGGTCTTGATTGAATGTCTCTCTTTCCCCCTCCACAACGGCAAGCACAGCAACACTAACATTAAGGACAACACAAGCAATTTGAGTAAAGGAGCAGGCAGAGGTGAGACTTTGAGGTTTAGGGTATGACTAAAAATCCCACGAGGAATGCAGCTTTTGAGGAAAGCCTGTCCACTGTGTTGAAAGGCCCAAGGCTGGGATCATTTAGATCAAGTGTTCACAAACATCTAAATTCTTGTGTGTACTTCCAAGTGATCCGCACTGCCAGAGAGAGAGGACTGAATGAAGCAGCTGCATTATAAGCATTTCAGCCAAGTAGAAGGATGTGTGGTGGCCATGACACTGTTTAGCAGGACTGCCCTCACCCACACCACACCCCTTGTATGCACACAGGGCCCGCAGAGCAGGAGCAGAATAGGAGAACAAAGGTTTGCTCGAGTGTATCTTGTGATGAAGATCAGGGGTGGGAGATTCTGAAATCTCATCTGTAATTCTTCTCTCTCCCTCCTCTAAAAGACTATGAGGGAATGAAGCATAATCAGTTCAGTGGAAGCTGGGTATCTAATTCCATTATCCTATAACAAAAAAACCTGAACAGCTTTTTGCAAACAATCACAAAAATATAAAGCAACACCCTTTTATTTGCCACATACGTTGAAGTATGTTCTACAGGTAGACACATGCAGCAGTTACCATCACCTAGTATAACTGAGGCACAGATATAGGCTGAGACTTTTCTGAATAGGTGCACAGTACGTCTGAATTAAATGTGAGCTCTAAATTCTTATTTAGATGCAAATGTAACTGGCCTAACTTTTAAATACGTAAGGTTTTCTCCTATGGCTCCTATGGCTTTTGCAAAACAGCTTGTGGTGTTCAGTAGTGTGGAAATTTAGGCCCTAAATATTCAGCTGCTTACTACTCTGGGACTTCCAAAGCACTTAAGCACTTAACTATTTTTGAGGAACTTTAATTTGGATCTTAATTTCAGGTACCAGTTTGACCATGTATCTTACAGACAATCTAAAGAGAACACTTGGCTAGCAACTCATTTATCTTCCAGATACTGTTAACAAAGATCAGCAAAACTACAAATTTGGTTTGAATCGGCACTTCTATGTCAGACTTCTATGGTCTACAATAATGCGCCTAAAATTTGCAACTCACATTAAGACTGTATTGAGGCCTGGCAGAGTAAATGTGGATCTGTAGCTCCTGCACTTGTGTGTGCTGACTGCAAAACTGTATAGGCAAGTGAGCAGTGTGACCCTGCGCAGTTACTTGCAGTGCACTACCTGCACTGTGTGCGAGTACCACAAACCCTCCAATCTCAACCTCAGATCAACATTAGGGCCCAGGAGGGGCAGAGGGTCTGGAAAGGCTGTGTAGTCCTGTGCATGGGGCACCAAATCGACTCTCCAGAGACCTTGGTTCTTTTCTTAGAAATGTTATTCATATGCTACGTGACCTTTGGAGCGTCTCTGCGCTCCTCTGCACTTCTACTTCCTCTCCCAGGCCCGCTTTATCTCACTGCAAGTTCTTTAGAGCAAAAATTTCTCCTTTTTTTATCCTTCAGTCTCATGCAGGGGTGATGAAATACCAAAAATAGTATCAACTGAGAAAAACAAAAGAATATAAATTCACTTTTAGTTCATGGATGTTATAATTTTGTCCATGAGGACGAGATGTAGCACTATATTCTTGCAATTGTCTCTTTAAGGTATGCCAGGAAAATATAAGTCAGGTCTTTGGCTACATTATCAAGAAAAAATCCAAACCGTCAAACAAATCTCACATTGTAGACCCACATCCCTCTCAAAGTTGGCCTGTCTTCCTAGTTTTAGCCTCCCACTGAGACAAAATAAAGTGTCTGCTTGCCAAAGAAAACCCTGACTTCTTGACGAACAGACACATGAAAAACGAACCTAAGAGTTTTGGTGGCTAACTTTCCATTTTTCATTGAAAAACCGACCAAAACCCCTGGAGCAGCACTGCCCATTAGTTCTGTGCTCCGTGGCTGCCTGTGTATGTCTAGAGAGACAGAAAAAGTGCCCAGTGTGTCAGGGCCCAAGGGGAGCCGCGGGGCCTCTCCGCGGCTGGATGGAGCCCAGGCGGGCCGGGCC
>KL259179.1:579-43511 GCA_000699545.1 Podiceps cristatus
TAAATGTATAGGCAGTGTATAAAATATACTAACACTCTGAAATCAGGAGAACTTGTCTTCTTGGCCTTTTGACCTAGGGTGGTAAAACATATGTGGGTTATTTTTCTTCTTCACCCCCCCCCCAAAAAAAAACCCCCGTGTGTGTTTTGGGTGGGGGGTGTTTAGTTCCAGCGTTTTCTGATGTTTGCCTTATCTTTGAAGAAAGAATGGGGGGGAAAAGCCTCATTTTGGAAAAATCCGGTGGAGCTTGAGTAGGATGAAACAAGTAGCAGCTGGTAGAAAAGATGTCAAACCCTCTCAAAACCCTCTCAAGTGCATGACTTGGGTTTTCTGCTGGTGATAGATGTGTGTTGGAATTGAATTAACCCACGGAGCGGGAGCTTCTGCTTGTGCTACTCCATACTTGAGTTCAGAAAACCCTAGATAAGAGACCCTGAGGTCCTCTATAAAACATTGGGTAGTGTCCTGTAAACCCCGTTTTGTTCCAGCTGTATGAGATTGGATTTTTCCAGAGAGGCTAATTCTACCACCACACCGTTGGATCTCCAGTGCAATTCAAGAAATTGCTTGTTTTTGTAAAACTACTACAAGAGTGGATTTCGATCCCTGAATCTTTCACGGTGTCACTTCATATTAAAAAAAAAAAAAGTGCAAAGCAACTTTTCCCCTTTTTCTTACCCCAAGAGAAACAGTTTTTTGCAGCAGATTTAACTGGAGAAGGATGGACGGGTGTAGGGGGAGTTCTCGGGTTTCTGATCCCCTTTCACCCCCTGTCCCCTCAAAAGTGTCAAAGTGTTGGTTCTCCTAAGCTGATCCAGCAAGACTTGCGAGATCAGTTTTGGGGTGGGGGGGTGCAACCATTATTTATATAACTTTTTTATTAATTTTTTTAAGAGAGAAGTTAGCTGATGGAAGAATATTTTTATTGAATAGTGCATTTAGTTATGTCAGAAATATAAAAAAAAATATATATAATATTTTTGTAAACAAGGCAAACTGAAAACGTTTGCTGTTTTATATTAGAATTTTCTATTAAAAGAAATAAAAACCCACACAAATAATTGTTGCACCCGTCATCTGTTTTTTAACAAGCTTCTATTCTGTGTGACTGACTCATATATGCCGGATGTGGAGACATGCAAAACAAGTCCTAAACATTACGTTCTCATTGTCTTCCAGCTCTCAAAAGACTCCAGTTGGTGAAATAAGCAGTGTTTAATCAAAGGGGCTTTTTTTTTTTTTTTTTCCTACAAAAAAAGTTATGAAGAATGAGTAGCTTGTAATTAAAATACAAAACCCTACCCCGAAACGTCAAGCTTTCTCTTCTTTAGTTGTGCATCCTGGTCTTGAGATGACTTTGGATAAAGGAAAGCCAAAAAATATTTACAATAACTAGATACTTGCCACTGATCTCAGTTGGCCTGAGAAGAATGGCTCTTAAAAAGGTTGTTGGGGGAAAAAAATATCTGAGTACATGGGAAGGTTAAGTCAAGAGGACCAAATTCTAAGCTTGATCTAACACAAGCAATTTTTATCTATTTGAGTGGGGCTGTGTAAAACTGGGGAGCTGGGAACTTGGTCTGCTGCAGTTCAGGAAGCTGTCATTCACCTTTGGAAGCAGGGCATGAGTTATGGACCATCTGTTTTCAAAAGAGCTTTTGGGATTGCTGGTTTGGAGACCTGAGCAGGGGCAAAATAATTTCCAAGGATTTTTTGTGGTCGGCCAGCTCGTACACATCTGCCTTCCTTCAGCCCAGGTCTTGAATTTCTTTGTTAATCATTTTTCAGCTGCCCTATTTTAGCCAACATGTATTAGGTTGGTTTGGCTGTAGTAGGGTTGGATGAGAACCCAGATGAAGGGACAGATTTCTCAAGGGTACTTTCATGGAGTAGATGCTGCTTAAGGTAATTATCTGGTGGATTAGAGTGCCTGTGAAAAATTCCTCAGTTGATGTTGCAGTAAAATTAGGTCTGTTCTGTACTTGATAAAACAGGTGCAGCAAAGCTCCTCGTTCTCGGTTTATTCGGCTCTGCATGCACATCTGTTGGGTTGAGTCTGACTTCCATGGTCAGCTCGGCCTGGCTTTCAGTTTTCGGGATGCTAACTAGGTGATGACTTTTAGAGAGCAGCATTTTCCCGCAGAAGAAATAGTGCCTTTTATGACCATTACTGCTTGTGTAACTTGAAGGAGGTTCAGTATAGCACAGGATCAGGCCTGCGGAAATCTGGTCATTGCTAAAGCAGTCAAGCTTTAGGGCCATGGACATTTGCATGAAATAGCTTTTAGGTCTATTTTTCACTGATGAACATTGAATTTGACCAAGCTATTTACATGTTCCAGGAAACAGAATATTTCTGAACAAAAAAAAAGGGAATTTCTAGTCTTTGTGGGTGGGGAGGAAAAGCAAATGGATATTGTAAGCACAGTTTAGCTCTTGCCATCGTGATAGGCTTCCTGTAACTACATTTCTTCAGGGGCAGGGAGTAAGTAGGGTGTAAGTTAAGAGCATAAATGATTCAGAAACATAAAATTCAGCAGGCTATTGGGGGACACATCTGAATAACACATTTTTCTCAGTTGTTGCTGAATGTTTTCAGAAATGGGCAAAACCCTTCTCAGCAGCATTGGGCAAAGTGACCCAAAGGGACAGGAGATTCCTCCCTCACCCAGTCCTCCCATTCATCACAGGGTTGCTCAGGAGAGTTCGGAGAGATGGTGACACACTTGGCAGATTGGGGCATTTGCAATGGGCCTGGAGTCATCCCCCCTTAGATAAGGAGCCCGTGGTCTGCAATCAGTGTAGGCACCTCTAGAAGGTGTTTTGTCCCATGTGGAGGTGCCGGTCTCTCTCTGCTGACAATAGAAGGGGATAAAGACATAGACACCCAGGTTAATAGAGGTTAATAAAGGTGGGGATGAATTCAGGATTAATCAAAGTATGTGTGGATAATCCTGCCAGCTCCCCTTGGGCATGGACCCATCTGAAACAGCGATCACCAAACTAGCACAGGAATTTTCCCTTGTTCCACCCCACTCCAGTCTCTAAGAATGACCTTTGAGGCCTGAATGTAAAGTCTAGGATTTGTTTTGCACACTTGGGATGGCATTTCCTTTTAAAGGGAGGTGGGAATACTAACATGAAGGATTAGTATTTTTCTTTTGTTTTTCATTTTTTGTTTTTTTGTTTTTCATTTTTTTTTCCAATGTCTTATGGGAGCCTAAGTTATTTTTCTCTACCTCATATGTACAGCTTGTAGGTATAAATCTGATTCTGAGTGACTGTTGAGAATGTATTTAAGTTATTTAACATCTTTGTATAACAAAAAAAGCCAGAACAAATGAAACAATAAATGTATTTTAAATTATACTTGAAGTGTGCTCATCTTTCTTCACATCTGTTAAAAAAGCTCTACTTTCGGTGATTGCGTGAGCCCCTGTGCCCCTCTTCTCCTTTTCTCTCTGCAGTAATTAGGCCTGCAGAAAGCAGAGTCAACAGCTCAGGAAACAGGTCTTTAGCAAGCCCAGCCTTGGCAACAATTAGCCTGTGCCAAGTGTCCGTCTTATATCCTTGAGCTGGCCCTCCTAGCACAGCCTATGTGGTACCTCAGAAATTTAAAAGTAGTTGTCCTCGTAGCATTACCACGAGCTGGAGAAATGCCTCTACACCAATTTTGCATGATGATGGAGTGACCTGTCTTACAGCAAGGCCAAAACCCCCAGATTCCTGCTCTTCCCCACCCCCCCAAAATCTTCTACTCCCCCAGTGAAACAGCTCACAAAATATGATCTGATTTAGGACTGTTACAGAGGGCTCTGGTTTGAGCCAGTCGCTGTGCCAGTGTTTTGAGCAATACAATGTTAAACAAGCTCCTGAGGTTGATGGACTCCATCAGCTTTTCATGGGATTGGATTAATCATTGTACTTTGATGGAGAAGTCATGATATTTTGTCAGAACATCACTATCATGATGTGATTGCAAACTTACTCTGATTGAATAACTGGCTGGAGCTCGAAATAGAGAGGACACAGCCAAATTTAGTCTGGCTGAATGACAACATTTTAAAAAAAAAATTGTCATTATCCCAGGCTACATATTGTCTTGATTGATCAAAAGTCTTTTTCTTCACAATGGCTCCCTGAAGCTATTTAGTACATAAAATTTATTTAAGCTGAGTTTTAAATAACCAGAGCCTGTTTCTGTTCATTTTACAACCTACCAATGACTCAAACATGGGTGATCTGGGTTTACACAGCTTCTGAGAAACCACACGGTGCCCCCATATGTGGGTGGATGCAATGAGATGCTGCTTCTCCTGACCACAGCTATGGGATGGTTCACAGATGCTGCTTTTTGATGTGGATGAAGAGAAAGCTTAGAAATCAACCAGCACCCACCTGAGGTCCACCTGCTCAGGATGTTTAAAACAAAGAAACAACCCAACCCAAAACCTAGCCCCGGCGTAGACAAAACTTGTAGCAGAAAAGATCTTTTTGAGATAGCAGGTGGTAGACTTAAGTAAGAGGCTCTTTAGATTACCGGGCTACCGTCTGTTGAGGCGGGCAACCAGGCACAGGCATAAGTATCATCTCCCTCAGTGGCCAAGTAATCACGTTAACATAAAGTATCTTCATGGGGTGGGGTAAGAAAAAGCAGATAACAAATAATGGTAGTTCATCTGGCAGGAGGGAACTTCCTGCCCTGCAGTAACTTAACGGCTTTCGCACGCGTGTCCGGGTACTCCTCCTCAACGGTTTAGCAACCTGTTGAGGCAGCTAAGTGTGGTCCAAATGATTCGAACAAGCAGAGAGCCAACCCGAGTTGCTTGGCAGGCTGACTGGGTGTGCGATAGAAAAACTGAGCTTGGAAAGAGCTTTAGCCACAGCCGTCCTTTCAGTGTACCCTTGGTAGACTTCTGTACATCCCAGGTTAGCCTATTAAACAAGGGCTACTGTGTTCTTGATGGTGTGCTGGAGGACTTTGAAACTCTGACTTGTGCATCCAAAGTACTTCACAAAGTCAGAGTTGGTTATCCAATTCTCTCCTTCCCATGCATGCAAAATTCTTGTGTTTATTTTACCTTTCAATCTCATTTTCCCCTGGGGTGCACCAATCGCATCCAGGCCTTTAACCAACCCCTTAAGAGATGGCTCCTCAGCACTTTACACAGAATCAACACTGTCCATCTTCAAGCAGAGATGGTGGTATCTTTATCCAATATCTTGCTGATGTTGGTATCGTACCGCACCGTTGCACTCCTCACAGTTTATTGTCTGCAGCATCCACCCAAGGAAACGTTTACTAAATCAGTGAGGACCCTGCAGAACCAATGCACCTTCTGCTTTTGTTTTACCCCTTCTTGTGGCAAGAAATATCAACAACCAAGCTCTGAGGAACCAGACAGATACTTTGACTGATGTTTGGCTCAGGTAGTTCTAAGCAAGAAGAGTGGATGACAGGAGATGATGGGACAGGAGATGAGGATCTGTGGAGCTACCTCTGGTCTACCTCCTGTCAAACCCTGCAGTGTACCTCCCTGCCTTCTTCAGCTTCCCAACTGACCTTGCATTACACTTCCTGGCAGTTGGGTAATGAGAAATCACAGGCTTGAAACCTCGCAGCCAGCCTCCGCCAGACCCTTAAAGAGCTGCTAATGTGAGCCGTAAAGCCGCAGTAGCCTAGGATGTAACAGCGTTTTGACAGCTGTTCCCACAGAGGAAGTGGGTGAAGCTAGAATGCGTATTGTAAGAAATTGGGATTAAAAAAAAAAAAAAAAAAAAGGTCTCAAATGAGAGACTTCACCTCCAGAAAAATAAAATGGGTTTCCTTCCCCCTTCTCTCCCATTGCTCTCCTTAGAGCCACTGCTAGGTCTTTGCAAGAAAGCGGTTTTGGCCTGCATCTGTGGATGTGCTGAGCAGCAGGGGAGCATGAGAACTAAGTAAAATCCAATAAACAATAGAGGTGCCTTTAGCTTTGACAGAAATAAGGACTTGCCTGAGCCTCTTAGCTCTTTTAGTTACACGTCTGAGGAATGCGTTTTGTGTGGAACTGTGTGTAATCCAGCTAGGAAGCTAATGACTGAGCACAGGTGAATGTAGAAGAGCACGTACATATGTGAGAAAAAAAAAAAAACAAAACAAAACAAACAAGCCAAAAAAAACCAAACCCAAACAAACAAAATAGAATGAGGAGAAAGAGGAAGAGAAAATAATGAGGGGAAAAATTTTACACAGAGCTTCTTAAACAGGCAGGAAAGATGAAAATCTGACTGTTACTTGGACAAAAATAAAATTAATCACCAAGAGATGAGAAGGGAGAGTCAGGTCCCAGATACTGATTTATCATCGTGATTAACACAGCTCAAGTTGTGTAGGTGCTGTTGAACGTCTCATTGTAGAGGTCCTAGCTGAGGTCTGTAAGGGACAGATGCGATGCCTACTCTCTTTCAGTCTAAATAGAAGTACCGACACAGAGTCAGAGAGATGAAAGAGGGCTAGAAAGGAGATGTGACTTGCTCAAACTCGTACCTTGGTCACTTTGAGAACTGGGCCTAGAAGTAGGTAGTAGTAAGTACCCTCCACACTATTTGAGGTGTGGGGGTAGCACAGGTGGCCAGGAAGGAGACAGAAATCGTGCTAAACTTCAGTGTTCAAATCCTGCCTTTCTGCGATGAGAAGCAGACGGGATAGCAGCATGACGTGTGCGTTTCCCTATGGATTTGCTCCAGGCTTATACTAGGAGCTGTCTCCTCCACTTCTGCCGATTACGAGTCTTGCAGTGGGAATCAAAGCTGGCTGGAGATGACATTAAACATCTTGTTGGCTACAGTACTGGTGGGCTGTAGCCAGGTTAATAAAGGGTATAGCTGCTGTCAAATGCAAAATGGAGCGTTTCCCTCAGGACTTGGGATATAGAGATAGTGCAAGGAGATGCTGCCTGTTGCTTGGAAAAGAGGAGGAGCCATTTCACTTTCGACATCCTCTCCCAGGTCATCTCTGTTCCTATTTCCAAGAGTCACACTGTCAGCATAGGGAGGGGATTAGACTTTCTGGCTACATCTCCACTAGTTAATTAAACATAGCTCTGATGATGATGCCACTTGGCATAAAACAGCCTACATCCAACCTATTAAATACTCTTGCCTTCCAGAACAAGGTGGCTCTATGCAAAATGTCTCCTGGGAAGGGCACTTGGCCCATGCTAATTCTTGAACGATGCCCAGGAATTGCCTGGGAATGTGCTTTTACCTGAGCCAAAAGCACACCAGGGATTTTCTAATATTTTAACAATATATTTGACTAAGTTCCAGTGCACGGGAATGTTCCCTGCTACTCTTTAAATCTGGTAAAATAGATGCAGAAATTCAAATGCTCTACAAATAGTTCTCACACACTAAGCCCTGAATATTTATTGGTCAGTTCTCTCATTCTGCTAGTGGGGTAACCACATCTCAGGGAAGACTGGCCTTCCTGGTTGGCCAAGACTAAAGCAAGACACAAGAACATCACAAGTGGTCCAGCACATCAGCCTCTGGGTACCCCTGAACTGATTTCTGTAATGGTGAGTAACTATGATTAGACCTCACAAAACTCATCACTTCTCAGATAAGACATGGCCAGACCTTGAAAAAAACCTCATGCCAAAAGACAGGCAAAGGAGGGGGGTGTGTGGTAATTCATTTACATGTTTATCACTGTTTGTGGGCCCTGTGTAGCCTTTTCCTGCTTCAGTCAACATGCTCAAGGACTGAATGGTCACAGCTTCCTTTAATTATTTAACGAGATACATATATAAATAATGTAGGTTAATGGAGGGGTAATCACCCCTAGAGAATAACAGAGAAGGTAAGTGCTGCCTTTCGTGTGCCTCTTTCTCCATTGACTTGGGTTATCTGTATGTGTACATGTGTCTGTGCTTGTCAACATATATGTGTATATTTAAATTCACATACTCTATACATTTAATGGCTGGCAACATTCACTGCAAGAATACCAACCCAAGGGACTGGTACCAAACCTTCTGGAATCAATAGAAAGACCCTCGTGAGCTCTGATCAGAGCGTGAAATCCCACATCTGCATAATGGATATTAGAATATCAGCTATGACCACTAGAACTTAAGTGCAGTGCCTGGGTTTCAGTCCATTCTCCAGCTCTCCTTCGATGATGAACTACTCAAAGTCTCTGACTGTAGCCCTGGTTTGCTAAGTGTACTCTGGCCAATAGCTTCTGCCTTAGAAAGCTTGATGTTGTATCAGGGACGACAAAGGGGGAAGAGTTTCAGGGCTCTTGTTGCCTGGGGCCGTGCCCCCACCTCTAGGCTATGCTATCGCCGTTTTTCATTGCTCCCACTGACTTTAGTAAGAATTTAGACTTAGCATCAGAATGACATGTCTGTTCTGGCTATGCTTTCCTTTATGGCCTTCTCAGCTTCCCCAGGCAGCGTTATTTTCCAAGGTGCTAATTGCAAGGGCACTCATCATAAATTATCACTCATTTCTCCCCCTCACTTGCACGGAAGAATCCCTCAAGGGATTATGCTCATTAAAGAAGGACCAGGCTTTCTGTGAGTGATGTCCCAGGAGAGCTGGGCAGCCTGAGGGAACAAAAATAAAATTAAAAAAAAAAATGGTTGGGTATTGAGGTGTAAACTGGAGGAACCTGCAGCCCTAGGGAGTCCCCCAACATCTGCTGGGAAAGTCTATCAACCAGCCCTACTTGACGATTCAGACAGAAGGGCAGAGGACTCTGCATGTCGGAGATTTCACTGCTTTTCATAAGGATTAAGGATGAAAAAAAGAGCGCTGACTTACTTCCAACAAGGTAGTACTTGAAGTATTGAACAAAGCTTCGAAACCCAAATTCTCCACTGCAAGCAAGTATTTATGGGAATATTTTACCCATAGTTATCTGTAGATAAGAGGATCCTTAGAGATGCTCATCAGTGTAATACTGAAGGCTCCTGATTCCATCTCTTGGCTCCTGTTGCCAAGATCAACCCAAAGCTGACCTTACCCACACAGTCTCAGTTTTAAGTCTCGCTCATCTGATATCACTTGACATACGGGATGTGCTAGAGCACTCTCAGAAGGTGAAGGTTGTTTCCATGTGAATCCATGTTTCAGTTTTCTTTTGGGATTCTTTATTATTGAATCCTGACAGAAATCCAGAGCCCATCCTATCAGGTTATGCTCACTTAAAATGCAATACAAACAGCTATGTGGAAGGCTTTGTAATTTAACTATTCAAGAGTTATAGAACTGGAGATATGTTCAATATCTTAGGAATTATTTCTTTCAAATTAGATATTTCATTGGCTTAAAAAATGTAATTCTCCCCCTACCCTCGTTCTTTTCTTCCCAAATAAGCGTTTTGGAACATACTTGCTTTTCACAGGGCTTTCAGTTCACTATTTAAATGTGTCTGTCTGGTACATCCGTTGTAGGAATCACTAATGGAAGGAAACAGATGCTGTGATATACAGTTAGTCCTAATCATTTTGAAAAAAAAAATACTGCCCTTGTGAAAAGCATAAGATCTGAGTAGATAACAAAATGCAAACTTTTTGTTAAATGCCCCCCCCCCCCAAATGCTCTGTCAAGCCTGTCTTCCACCTGAGCTGTAATTCATCTAGAGCTTATGGGAGTTATTATGACCACTGTCAAAGGTGCTTTGGAATTAATGAGCAATTAGTGACGTCACCTTGGTTATTTCCATGCATATTGGCTGATTCTGGAGTTAGGGGAGACAGCGTGGTTCTTGTATTGCCTTTTTTGGGGGGTTGGAAATGCCCTCTACGCTGTCCTCTGCCCCAGGAGAGAGCCAAATACCGATTTCGTGTTGCATCTTCGGTGTCTTAGTGCCGTTCCTCACATCGGCACCTCTCCCTTCCCAAAGGGATCTGCCCAAGCGGGTGGAGCCGCGGCGAACTGCCCCGTCGATCCTGATGGGCGGAGGTTAGATTGGGACATCTGCTTTGCTGGTTTCTATAGGGCTTCAGCTTAATATATACTCAGGCGGTTTCCGGAATAAGTGAGATTCCAGTGGGATGCAGCCTTTTCGGAAGCGTGGGCACCGTGGCTTCCCTGCCCCCGCCCCTTCCTTATGCTGTATTGTCTCTATACAGCTTCATCAGTGTTTCTGAACCCGGCATTAGCCCTCTATAGCTCCTATAACTTCCTACAAAGGCTTCACTTCTCACACCCTGATGTTTCTCATACCAGTGACCTCAGCTCCTGGCATGTGTAAGCCAGGCCTGTTACTTGTAAGCCATAAGATCCTCAAATGATACACACAGCCTTCCTGAGAGTATTTTCAGCAACTGTAAATAACAGTATTTGTAATCAGCTTTATGTTAGAAGTCAAAGTATTAGATGCTTAGGTCTGTAACATCTTAATTAGCTGTGAGCCAGGTCCAGGACTTTTTGTCACTTCATGATTTTTGATAATTTTTGATGTTTAGATATTAGATATTTAATATCTAGGAAAAAAAATGAGAATTTTCATGATTCTTTTTTTGTCTCCATTTTCTCTGGAAATATATTCTGTTATACATTTTAAAATATCAAATTTCTAGTATTCAAAAAAGAGCTGTAATTAATTCCTGCTTTTAGGGGAGGGATGCTCTGCATTCAGTCTGGAATTACTGGGATTTTCTTTGCTTTCTTCTTCTGTTCTTTGTTTTTTTCTTTCTCTCTCTCTTTTTTGTTCTCTTTCTCTCCTTCTCTCAGAATGTAACATAGCAAAAACCAAACCACCAATGATGTTGCTGTTCTGATTGTTGTAGCTGGAGAAATGTGTGATAAAGCCTGGCCTGAGCCATAATTTAGACCAGGAATTGACCAAATCCTGCAGCTATCTTGGCTGAGATTTAGCTGACTCATTCAAAAGATCAAGGCTTTAAAGGGTCCTGGACCAATACAGTGCTATCTGGGGATGTCTGTATCTATAGCTTACCTTTCTACAACTTCTTATCATTGTAGTCACAACAAATATACTGATGGAGCTGAAGGTATCTTCACCAGCATGAGGTAGCGATGCAACTTCAAGTCCTTCATGTGAGAAGGAAAGTAGGACAGGTGAGACACTTTAGGTCATCTCAAAGGACATGAGATGCCTATGCCTGTGCAATTGAGTTCAGCCTTGGGCCTCCTAAGCGCTAAGCAAGAACATATGGTCGACAGCTGACTGAACATGAGCCAGCAGTGTGCCCAGGTGGCCAAGAAAGCCAAGGGCATCCTGGCCTGCATCAGGAATAGTATAACCAGCAGGGCTAGAGAAGTGATTGTCCCCCTGCACTCAGCACTGGTGAGGCCTCATCTCGAGTGCTGGGTTCAGGTTTGGGCACCGCAGTAGAGGAAAGACATTGAGATGCTGGAGAGGGTCCAAAGAAGGGCAACAAAGCTGGTGAAGGATCTTGAGAGCAAGTCTTATGAGGAGCAGCTGAGGGACTTGGGGTTGTTCAGTCTGGAGAAAAGGAGGCTGAGGGGAGACCTTCTCACTCTCTACAGCTCCCTGAAAGGAGGTTGTAGTGAGGTGGGTGTGGGTCTCTTCTCCCAAGTAACAGGTGATAGGACGAGAGGAAACGGCCTCAAGTTATGCCAGGAGAGGTTTAGGTTGGATATTGGGAAACATTTCTTCACTGAAAGGGCTGTCAGGCACTGGCACAGGCTGCCCAGGGCAGTGGGAGAGTCCCCATCCCTGGAGGGATTTAACAGATGGGTAGATGAGGTGCTTAGGGACAGGGTTTAGTGGTGGTCAGGCACGGTTGGACTTAATGATCTTAAAGGTCCTTTCCAACCAAATGATTCTATGACTCTATATCGCTTCTCTAACCGCATTCAGAGAAGACTCTTGATGGTCTTTCATGACCTTTGGCAGTCAGGTGTGATTCGGCCCCAAGGCAAATACTGCACACAGCTGCCAGCTATGCCTGGCTGCCAGCCCAAGGCTCCCGTCGCTTTCTTGCGAAGTCCCTTCTTCCCAGCGGTGATTTCCCCGCCATACCACGCTCACCATGCCAGCAAGCAGGAGCCTGGGTTTGCTTACCTATGCAGTGAAGGGCTGTTCCCACCTCATGAGAGGAGGCAAGCCAATGCCACGCAGAACGGGGGGCACTCGCGCAAATGGCAGCAGCAGAAGCTGAGTCCTTGTCCCCTTGGAGCCCGGCCCCATGCCCACAGCCATAGCCTAAATGTCCTTTTTGCCACCAGGTGGAGCTGGGAGAGAGCTCCTTGGGACGGGCCAGCTGACACCACCACCTCCGGACGATTGCACAATGCGAACGAAAAAGAGGAATTTTTGTTTGGTTGTTTTCCTCCCCTCCTCCCAGCTCAGGAAATTCATCTCTTTCTTACTGAAAAATTTCCTCCGGAGAATCAAAGCAGGGAAAACTTGGTGTGGTTTCATTTTCAAAGAAAGAACTCCTGCTGAGATGTAAGTCTGGCCATTGCAACTAGACCTTGGCGTGTCTGAGCGTTGGCTGGGAGGAACAGCTAATGCAATGCTGTTGTTACTGTTTATCTCATGCGAGACCGCTGGGTCGGCTCCTCGCTCCTGCCTGCGGTCACCTTGCACCTTGGGACTGCCCACCCAGGGAACAAGGCTGTGTTCAAGCTAGTCTCACGGAGCTTCTACCCGCGTCCTTCGGGAGCTGCTTGAGCGACAGCTGCAGCGTCGCGGACCTCTTCTGTTATTTCAGCCCTGAGCCAAAGTGCGTGGAAATGGTCTGCTGACGCGTTTCTCTCATTTCTAAGAGGCTCTTAACCACAGTAGGAACCGAGACAACTTCCCCACTTACAGGAGCCGCTTAAAGTGCCTTGGCTCTCCTTTCTCTAGGCTATATGTTTTGCCTCCTCTCCCACCGACACCGCAGTGCCAGTGTCCAGTCTGATGGCCACGCACAGGCCCAATTTTCATGAATAAAACGAGATGTGGCCGTTCTCTGTTGGCCTCATGAGCTGCTGCTTTGTGACTTTCACCCTGGTGTTGAGGAACCTTAATGAGACTCAATATTAATATGCATTATCAGCAGCAGAGATCTGTTGCACGAGCATGGCGGTGTGCTCCCTCCTGCTGCTCCCCAGGCTAATGCCCTCCACTTAAGCCAGGACCACCAGTGGGGGCTGTGATGGCTGTGTCCAGCTTAGGCTTGACTTTGGGGGATGGATGGCAACACAGTAGATAAGGCCTGTCTGGAGCAGATACTCAGATATCTGGCTGGTGTGCAAACATGACTATAAGTCAATCACCTTACTCTATAAATAATGGGCAGCCCAGGGCCCGTTGAGCTCCCCTGCATGGCAGCAGGCTGCACACCAGGATCTCCCCTTGAGTAGGGACACGTCTCAAGGTTACTCCTTGAGGCCGAGAGGTTCCTTGCCACAACAGATCCTCGGTAAGTGACTAAAAGCATGCTGAACTGTGCAATCTTAGCCAAGTGATATAAAGGATTGATTGTGCATATATATATATATAGTCCCTTACACATAAACTGTTGACCAAGTCTGAGATGAGGTTTGGACCCAGCCGCACCTAGACTCCTCTCTGAGAAGGAGCTCAGAAAGCAAGGGGGTCCTTTCTGAACCTCATGACTCAATGGGAGGGTCTCCCTGACAGTTTTGTCTGACCCTGTCCTCTATGCAGCACATAATCCAATGTACTTTGCCATCGAAACTTGTTAAACACTGTTACATTTACTACTGAACTTTAACTCACTGTTTTATATTAATAAATTACATTCTTGCTTCTTTTACGAGTGAAGTGCATCACTCCATCTGCGACAACGATGTCTGCCAGGTCCCCACGGATGAAGTCAGCTCATATCTGTCTGCCCCAGCAGGATGCTGGGGAGGTCAGATGGCAATGGGCTGTGAGCTGAAAGCCATTTGAACAGGAGAACTTAATGCTGCATCTGTGCTAGTATCGACCGCCCCCGAACAGGGCTCATCCTATGGAAGTCACATCTGCTGTAACATGACGTTTTGGGGCCCAGAAAGGACCCAATGCACCTGAAACAGGTCAGAGCATGGGTGCATTGCTCGTAGGGGTTCATTGGATGGATGAGGGCAAGCAGCTCAGCACGTTGGACTACTGTTTTGAGCCAGGATTTTGATTCTGTGCTCAAGGCCATTCACGGTCAGGAGCTGGAGAAACCAAGGGTGAAGCCAAACTAAGATTCAGGGCAGGAGGATGACTCTCATGTTAAACTAAACCCTAAGACATAAGGGAAGGAGATAATAAAGGGGAAGGCAAAGAAAAAGACTGGTCCTGAGACAGAGCAAAGGTCAGAAAATACATCACACAAGGTCAGGACCAGCAAATGGAGCAAATGTGACTAAGGCAAGGTCAGGCATTGGAGATCATGCAAAGAGTCACTCTCTTCTCCATGTTCTGCCCAAGCAAACCTCCGTTCTTGTCTGGGTGAAGCGGTGGCAGGTTCATCCGCTGATGGGGAAGTGATGCGCAGAGTTTCACGGGCCTGGATTGCACAGGTCCTGGGTAATTTGGTGCCCTGTACTCTGATAGGAGTGACCCTGCACTGACCAAATGCCATTTGTTTGGCACACGGGGTCCAACAACCCACCGGCTACTCATCCACATCGCCTGTTTTTGCTTTGAGCTTAACACGAAATAACAGCGTAGGTGGTTTCTTGCCTAAACTGATTCCTGTGTGATCTCTGCTCCAGAAGCAGCCAGAGCCTCAGCTCTTGTAACTCATGGAATGAGACGGGTCATTTGGTGGCTTGTTTTTATTTTTTTAAACTGGACTGACCCTGAGATCTCTTGACCTCACCTCATACTAGACAGCTCCCCTCCCTGTTTTTTTCTGTTATAATTATTTTCATTGCAGCGGGGTTTGCTTTCCTTTTGTTATATTTTTTAGTGCAGTTGAACTTCAGTGCTCAGTTCACAGGTTCTCATTTGCTTCCTTCCAGCTCGCAGATGCTCTTAGTGCAAAGAGATGGTAAAGGAGACTAAGGTGGAGCTGGCCTCTAGGAAATGGCTCTTGGGGCTTCCCTGGGCTTTGTGTCGGGGCTGCAGACCACAAGTTTTCCTGTTTCCCACATTATAGTCATAGCTTGTGGCTGCGGCCAAGGGTCTAAATTTTGCAGTAATAAAAACACTCAACTTCAATTTCAACTAAATTGCATTTAGGGGACTCTCTCCTCTGATCGCATATAAGGATGTTGGTACTTTCACCAAAAATAACAGTGTATTTCACATGAGCTGGCAGACAGGCTCCCCTTCACATTGGCAGTGCAATGGCCTGACCCCCCTTTTTTGGTGCTGATCACCTTCACCCGTACCCAGCGCCGGCAGCGCCTGGCGTGATTGCTGCTGGAGCAGAAGTTGGGCTGCAGACAGCGGCTGATCCCTTGGAGGAGCCTCTCTAGCTGGGATGTTCTCATCCTCCAGGCTGGTCCCAGGCCCCTTCCTGTTAACACATCTCCTCCATCTGCCAATGCCCAACAAGTCCGTGGTGCACGTGTCGCAAGGGAGGAGAAGGGAGAGGCCACCATCTGCACCTCCCCAGTACAAATGACCCTCACTGGTGAGCTGACACTGGGCAGAAGAGCGAAACATCTTCTCCCAGGGTGTTCACCCCCTCAATTTTATTTATACCCAACCCGTGCGTTTCTATCCTGTATGGTGGTTTTTTTTTTTTTTTTTTTTTTTGTTTCACCCAGCTGTGCCATTCCTTCCTCAAACTGGTTTATTTCTTTTCCACACGCTTGGTATCCTTCACAGAGCCACTGGAAAGGCTTTGCAAGCTAGCATGGAGGTAGCATAGGTAATAAAATACACGTTACCAAATGCTATGCAAACAAGTGAGGTCACCCTGTTTAGTAAATCTGTTTTTCCTCCGTCTAAGGATAAAACCTTGTTCTTTCAGAATGCTGGAAAGTCTAACGCTTTCCTTTTTTTCCTCTCCTCCTTCTTTTACTCATTTTTAATTCCCTCTGTTGGTTCCCCTTGTGAGTATCCCACCTATTTATCCAATGCTTATTATTGTTGTTAGGTAACTGGCAAAGATCGACATCTTGGTGAGCAGTCTCCCAGCCCACAATACTGCCTTTTTCTCAGTCCTAGCAAAGAAGCTGAGGACCACTAATACCAGCTTTATTTTCGTTGGCACATTCCGGTGCTGGAGCCACCCAGCCGTTCCTTGCAGAGCGCTGCTTAATCAATACTAAATGGCTGACAGTGCAAGCAGCTTCCCTCTGCGAACAATTATTAATCATTGTTGGGGGGCTTTGATGGGGAATAAAGGCGGTAAGCCTTCGAGGTGGGAGCGAAAGGGAGGTTGCATGAATTGGGTTTTGGCAGAGGGGATACGTGTTTATGTCAGGCATACGCTCACATGACCTCACGGGCGGAGGGATGAACGCTGCCCTGTGTTGGTACCCAGGACCTGATGTCATTTGTGCCAATGTGGAATGGGAAAGATTCCTTCTGTTTCGCAGGGATTTTTGTTTTGTGTGTGTGTGTTGTGTTGTTGTTTTGTTTTTCCTTTCTCCAATATTTGACAATTCACACCCGGCCTAGATTTAATTTTAAGTTCTGGAGTAGCTCAAGTTGTGTATTGACACTTTCTTTAAGGAATATTTAGGTTCTTAACTGGATAAACATGGTTTGAAAACAAAGGGTGCAATTAAAATTCTGAGAAAACAAAATGAATTGGCTCTACCTAAGGACTGTATGAATTTAGCCTTAGATCCTGAACTGCTTCTGAATGCACTGATTAAATATTTAAATTCCTTCCATTTAAAAGGAATTATTCAATTGCACTATAATCATTTTCTATGAAATGCATCTTCTGAGAAAGGAATAGTTGGGCAGTTCGAGTTCTTGGAGAACAGAAACAAAAAGCTCTCTTTCTGACCTTGATATTGCAAAGACCTGTCTGAGAGCCAATGGGCAATTTTCTGAAGGAATGCTTTCCTGTTGGAAAATGCCAATTTGATAAAACTGAAATGACTTGCAAGTGTTAATTCTGCTGAACTTTCATTTAAAAAAAATAAAAAGGCTTGAGTTTTAGTTTCAGAACATGTTTTGATTCCTATTTTTTATTTCAGGTGCTGTAGTATATTGGTTGTACAGAAAAAAATTGTCTTTATTGATATGAACCTTTTTATCAACTGCAAATGTCCTTTTCTCTCAGAATTGTGTTTAGTAGGAAATTTTCAAAATATTTTGCTTTCCTTTGGATCCAGACTGGAAGATATTTGAAAGCATGGGATTTACTACAGAATGGAAAATTCAGTTCCTCTCCAGCTACGGTGCTTGCAGGTAACAGGCACTTTATGGTGCTCTTTAAAAAGGATACGGGAACACATTGTGGAATAGACTTTCCAGGAACGTGGTAGAATCCCCCGTTGCTTGAGGAATTCTAAAACTGATTTGACAAAGCCCTGGCAAATATATTCTTGAGGGCAATTTGGTATTGGCAGGCAAGTGGATGGGTTGACTTAAGACATTCTTTATGCTTCCATGAAGGGAGGACAAAATGTTTATTTTGGTTTCAGGGTTTAATAAGTTTGGAGATATTTCAAGCTACTGGAGTCTTCAAAATTAAAGTATTCAGTCCAGAGACTTTTTTTTATTTTTTTTTTTTTTTTTCTCCAGGAGGACCAAGAGCAATCTGGGCAGTAACAAACTAGTTATCTACGCAAAACCTTTCTCATGTTACACTTTGGGTCACTTTTCCACCTGAAGAATGAGTTTTAGAGGGGAAGATTTTCTCCTCTCCACAACCACACTATTGAATCTCCTTCAATCTTCACTCAAATTGACATGGGAAAAGTTTAAGGGGGGGGAGGGGGGAATAAAATTCCTCAAATGAATATTAATTAAGCTTTTTTTTTTTTTTTTTTTTTCTACAGTAGGGGTAGTGTCTCATGGCTTCCTCTTCTTCGTTTCCGTTGGCTGTTGACATTTCCCTGGGGCTTTGCAAGCAGCCGTGTTTTCTTCAGAATGTGAAGACTTTCTTGCCTTTCGGTTTTCCAACTGCATGTCAGGAAGCCAAAATCCTTGGAAATGTCGACTCAAAGGGGAAACAGGTGATGTGAATTCGCCATGAGTAAGGCTGGAGGGTGGCTGCAGAAGTACAGTGTTCCAAGAACTTTATATATAAATGCCAATCTGCTGGAGCATAAAATGTCCTTCCTGGTCTATTTTTCTTTTCTTTTTTTCCCTCTTCCCTGCTCTCCCTCTGCCTCCACCTTTCTCTTCTGCCTCTTTTAATTGTGTATGTCCTTTTCTCTGCCCAGTGGGTTGTGTGTTTTGGATGAGGAAGCACCTCCTGCTCTCTCATGTGACAGGATTCAAGGACAGGTCCACCAAGGGCATTAGGAGAGCAGATAAAACCTCGGGAAATCTCTGAATCCAAGTGTGAGTCATCAGAAGAGTTGATTTGAAAGGACAGCTGTACTAACATTGACTAAGATGCCTATTAAAAATATTGGCAGTCAAAGAAGGATCGCTCAGCATTTGATCATCCATTTTGGATATTAGCAAAACAATCCACAGAGATTCTGAATAATATTTTCATGTCAAGATAAGGACTTTTCATTTGTGGGTGTTTTTTGCATTTTACGATTTCCTCCCAATTTTACTTAGGAAGCTGTAGAAACATAAAATTCTCCTCCTTTGGTGGGACTGATATTTGAAACAAAACCAGAAGCCTAGGGTATGTTTCATAACCCTAATTATGGTTTTCCCCCATGATCCGTTATTCTTTTTATTAGCCTGTGACAAACTGCTGAGGGTTCTGGGATATGAGCAGTTAACTCTGTGTCCTCTGGCACTCAGTTTGTGGGTGGTTTAGTGCCTGGGTAATGCGTGGAGCTTTTGGGACAGTTGTAGCCTTTCTGGGAAAATTCTCCGTGAAGACCACCTCTTTCCCATCGTATCTAATGGGAGATTCACTGCAAGATACACTCCACCTTTGAACAACCTTGTGTTCAGGTTTGGTTTTGGGACCACCTCGCAAGGTTTATGCCTGTACGTGGTGGTCCTAGGCCTGCATATATTTTGCCCAACAGTAATGGCTTACTAGGTCCAGTAAGGTGTCCATTTGTTCACAGCAGCTAAGGTGAGGGGAAATGTTGACCCTCAAACCCTTGAAAATAGAAGGGACTGGATGGTTTTTTGTGTTCATTCCAGGGTGGGACGAGCCTGGTCCCTCCTATGCCCAAAGACAGGTAGAAATGCAGAGCAGAGGGTTAGGATGACTTCGATGAGGAAGAACCTGCAGCTAGATGCCTGGGACCATGGTGATCTTCAGGCAAGGGATTTTCCTTGAGGTTCCATCCAGGGAATCCCAACCTTCCTTCCATCACTGTCAGTCGATCCTTTCTACTTTCCCCCTTAACCCATCACCTTTGCCAGGGTGGGGATGCAGCAGTGTAGGGGCTTTGCTGGGTGTCTGCTCGTTCCAGAGATGTGAGGGTGTCAGCACTGGATTCAGTGTGGAGACCTCTTGGGACCTACAGATGTAGCATTTCTATATTGGCATTCACTTCCCTACCTATCTGCTGTTTCAGGGCTTGTTGAATAAAAGGGTTGCCTTTGCTGTTTGTGTGAATACAAATGATCTTTTGTTGAGAACAAAATGATTTTTAATGGGGAAATCATCTTTAACTGAAGGGGTAAAAAAAGTATTTCCCTTTTTTGACAAAGCAGAGGGGGCAAAACCTCTTGCTTTTCTCAAGACCTAGTCCCAACATTTCTTTAACTGAACAAATTAAAAAGAGAGGGTGTTGTTTTTCCTATGACTCCATAGCTTATTCTTTTCATTAAAATGAGCAAACAAACTAAAGTTTAAGGAAGAAGGTAGACTTGTCATTTTTATCACAGTTAGATTTGCTTGTGCTTTGTCAATGATACTGCGGTAGCACATCTTTCTGATGTAAAAATACCCTGTATGGACAGAGCTCTGCTTGGTGCACAGAAAACTCGGCAGAAATAGACACGACCTTTCTTTCAGCTCTGTGCCATCAAGACCTGACCTGCACGTTTGTGTGAGCCTGTGTATAAATGAAAGCAGAGTGAATATTAATAACACATGCAGGAAAACATTTTTCTTTCAAGTGCTGTAGATACACTACTTTTCTGTGAGTTTTCATGCATTTTTTTTTTTTTTTACTCTGTATCAAGTAAAATCTGAGTTCCCTGAGTGTTTGTCACAAAATGAGAGACACATGCAGGCCCATGGCAGAATATACAAAGACCTGGTGCTTTTAAGAGGCCAAAGATATATTGAAATCTGAATTTAGACCTCCCATGTCCCAGATGAGGTACAGCCCCACACACAGCAGCGGCTGGAGGGAGGGTGATGGTCTGATGGTGCGCACGCCATGATAGCTAAGCCTTTGCTTTTTGCTTCATTTTCCCAGGTTATCTTCCAAATAGATCCTCAGTGATCGTATGGGATTGCTGTAGCTTAAAGGTTCTGGTGTTGTCCTCCCCGTTTCGGAGGAGAGGAGCAGGGGAAAGAAGAGATCTGCATCCTTTCATCGCCCTTGCCTGTGCTAATACTTAAATACTTTGAGTATTTAAAGTCACTCTTTCTCCAGAGATGCTTTATCTTGCTCTGGGTCAAGAGAGGCTTTCAAAACTTCTCTCCATCCATCTGTGCCTTGCAAAAAGCAGGGGATCTTTCTGCCTTTCCAACTTCTGAAGAAAATGGGGAGAGTGGAATAAATGGTGAAGGTAACCACCAAAAGAGAATTTCATTCTTCCTCAAGGTACGTGCTCTCACCAAAAGTCATCCTCCCCCTTGCCACTGTGGTACCAGATCACATTCAGATCTGTGCTAGTCTCCGATGAAAATCCATTTTCCCATAGTGCTCATGGTGACTATCTGCCAGCAAAGGTTATTACATGCCATCCATGAAGCCTGTGGCACATTGATCTGTTCTGAGGGAATCAAGTGAAAGCCTATCCCCTCCCAGCCGGAGCCCACCCAGTGAGAAGCAGGCTGGTGGGTTTACTAAACTCAGATTATTCTGTCCAAAAAACCCCACACTTTTAATAGATTAAACATCTCTGTGGTTTCTTCTTAAGAAAGAGAATCATTGCGAGAAGAAAATGTTAAACTGGTGTATATTTTCATCTTTTGATTCAGAGCAATTTTTCTTTCCTCCCTGTCTTCCTCCTCCTCTGCTTTTCTGCATATAGAGAAGTAAATTTTGTCTCCGTGATATTTCTTTGGCTGAACATGATTCAGCACTGCTGTCGCTCTAAATCAAGGTACTCAAAATAATCATGTTCTTTTAATCCATCCACTAGTCCCAACCCTGTCTACTACATATATTTATATTTTCCTAAGGTTTGGCTCTGACATCACTGAAATTCTTCGGCAAAATATCAGGACTAATGTCAGGAACAAACCAGAATTGTCAGCTCCTCCTATCATCCAAAGCCAAACACCTGCAGCTCTCCAGAGGCCTCAAAGAAGAAGACCTCGCTGCCTAGAAATGCCCAAACAGGACTCCTTCTCCAATGCTGTCCTGCTGCACAAAGTGGCTTCATTGAGGGGAAAAGCTCAAGACACAGATTTCAATAGAATTGCAAAGGGGAAAAACTAAAACCCACAACAAAAAACAAAGAGGAGGGCCAGATCCTCAGCTGAGGTCAATTAGGAGAGCTCTGTCAATGTCAAAAGCTATCCTGATTTACTCCAGCTGAAGACTTGGCCTGGCTTCTTCAATCCGAGGCTTCCAGTGGCCATGCAAGGATGTGGTGTCAGTGCTGCTTTTTCTCATGAAGACCTAAAAATGGGCTCCTGGGTTAATTTTCTCCATGTCTGCTGATCTGCACCAAGGTCTGTTCAATGTGCTCGCTCTCCCTTTGCCAGCCCAGCCGGGCTGCTATATGTTGCTTCCACAGGTGGGGATGGTGCAGTGGATTTGCGTCTTGAGAGGCTGATAAGGAGGATGGGACCTCCACCAGGAAGGCAAATAATGTCAAATATCTGAGACTTTGGTAAGGCCCAAGTAAAATTTGTTTGTGCTCTGGATCTGCTGTTTGCTGTTGAGTAGCTTTCTCCTATCGCTTCCAGGGTTCTGCACTGGCTAAACCTACTGGAAAGCAAAAATTTTCAGCTCAGGTACAATATTTAATACTATACTCTTGTGCTATGTTGTTTAAAGGACTAAGGTGGTATATCCACATGGAGCCAGACTGGATTATATGAGTAGATTAGCTGGAATTTAGTGCAAAAATCTGCATCATACTTAGTCTAAATGTTCTCTTGCTTTGGAGCTCTTACGTAGACAAAAAACCCCTTCTGACTTCCATATGACCACTACAGGTGGTTACTACTGCTAAGAATGGAGCCTTTGTTGCCTACATTTTGATATCCAGGAGACTGTATATATAGATGCATCTAAAAATACGTGCAGCTTTTTAGAATTTTGTGCTCTCTCTTCCTGCATATGTGTACCTTGACAGTATGAGCCCTGGGATTCCGCATGAGCAGTTAAATTTTACACCCAGCCTCTGTATGCTGATACCAGGGAGACTACATCAATTCCTCGTTTGAAATGTTGGCTTTGGGCACTCACTAAAAGTTCCTGGGAAGTAACTAGCCTGAAGTTTCGAGGGATCTCGCTGAGAGGCTATGACTAACAGAAAATAACAAAGGCCAAAACTGGCTTTCTAGCTAACCATTTATTTTCCCGGAGAAGTCCCTTATTAATTTTTATGGTGCATAAATACCAGAAAACCAGACACCATTAATTAGTGACTGGTTTTGATCTTCATACTCAACTTAGTTCAATCCAAGCTGAACTGGGATATTTTTTCTATTTCTTTCTTTTTATTTTTCTTTTTTTTCTTCCTTTTTTTTTTTTTTTTTTAAGTTTAGAGAAAAATACCTATGTGGATAGACTAATTAAATTATTGCTTTAGTTTTCCTGAGCAAGTCTGGTTGCAATATAAATTAGTGCAATTTTTTTAATTGCAGTCTCTGAGATCCTCTCTCATGAGAGACTATTCTTTACATTTACCTTATGTATTCTCTTGGTAGCTAACACATGACATAGTGCTTTGTGGATAGATACAGGATCTTTAAGAATGAAGTCTGCTTCTCTTAGATTTAGACTCAATTTATAGAATTATTTGGGTTAGAAACAACCTTTAAGATCATTGAGTCCAACTGTTAACCCAGCACTGCCAAGGCCACCACTAAACCATGTCCCTGAGTGCCACGTCTACACGTCTGTTAAATCCCTCCAGGGATGGTGACTCCACCACTGCCCTGGGCAGCCTGTGCCAGGGCCTGACAGCCCTTTCAGCAAAGAGTTTCCTAGTATCCAATCTAAACCTCATCTGGCGCAATTCGAGGCCATGTCTGTTGTCTCAAGAGATGCTCTTCCACTGAATTCAATGGGCATCTTTACGGCAGCAGGCGAGAGCCCTTTTGTGAAATGCCTTGCTGTGATAGACACAATGCTGGCTGTGCAGTGCCTCTCAGCCAGCTCTTCTACTCCAGAAGCAGAAGAAAGGCAGGAGACAACAGATCCACAGCAGATCCCTGCCTCATGTCTGCTCAGAGGGCTCCAGCAGCAGTAAGCGTTTTGACTGCCGCAGTGGCATTGACATGTTCCTCCTCTGATATAGGGGTCCTTGGGCTTGGTTTTCATCCCTCATGCCTCACAGGGGCTGATAGCCAGAGGATGAATTTGGACGGGCCCCTCTGTTGTGAATCGGATTTATCATGGGAGACAGAGGTTCACTTGACCTTGATCACCTGGTGTTCGAAGGCATTTCTGACAGGATTTCTGTCAAGGATTAAGCCGCAGCTTATCTCTTTGCTGTCATTTGCTGACAGGTTTCTTCCTCATGTGGAGTTCATTTTAAGGCTTATATGGTAGGCCCATCCTTTTAAAAAAGCAGATAAATGCACCAAGAAGCTGATCTATGAAATTCTTGAACCTGAGGGAATTTGAGCGCAATGAGTTGTCGGCCATTTGGACTGGTAAAGGATAATATTTGAGTACTGCATCTGCCAGTAAATCACACAGGAAGTCTATCTTTCAATCTCTATGTATGTTGAAAGCATGCCTTAGGCATTGTGTTAACCCTTTTGTCGTCAGGCTGTACTGCAGCACTCTGTAGAACTGGACCAGAGCTAGTGGGGGAGCGCAGCAGCAGCAGAAAGCTAGGGCTTCCAGAGGCCCTCAAGAGGTGTAGAAAGGGCATTCAGTGAGATCTTGGTGCCTAACTTCCTTAGGTCTCAAGAAAAAAGTTCAGGCCTAAATATCTAAGTCCAGTTTGGTTTGAAAGCCTTGGAGATTGGACCTACTGGCAGCATCATGCAATGAGGGTATGGCTGTACAATACACCCGCAACCTCAACAATATGCTCCCGTGGAGACCAAGTCTTAGTTTTGGGTCTAGGTCTTCTTGCAGATCTAACATTTCTGTTCCAATTCCCACAAAGTCAGGAAAAAAATCCACCTTACAAGGCGTTCTTCTGTGTGACTAATGACTGACAATAGCTAATTTACAAATTTACTTCCCAAACAATGAATCTCCTTTTTTTGATGATGTGAAGGATGCCACCAAGGAGGTCCTTGGTAGAGCCTCTCTGCCTCTATTAGCTAGAGGAGTGTGTATGGTTAGCCTGAAGAGATGAGTAAGGATAGGGCTGAAAGTTGTAGAGTCTCCTTCACCCACCAAAGGAGGAGTGGGAAGGAGGTAGAGTGGCACATTTTCTGCTTCACTGTGCTGTGGTTTCTTTCCTCTCCAGTTCTCAGCATCCCACCTCATTCTCACTCACAGATGTTCTGCAATAAAGCCATCAACCAATGTTGATCAATCCATCCAGGTAGATTTGGTTGGTTGTTATTTTTCCACCACACTCTGTTTAATGAAATAGTTATTAAATAAAGGAGCCAATTCCAGAAGCCAGTGTAAATCAGAGCACAGAAACACAGTGGATTGAAAGCGTCTTGCCTACAGGCACTGCCAACTCTTTTGAATGAGAAGACAAAGTGAAAATTGGAGATCTGTGTGTTTAGACCACAGAGCTGGGAAAATGGAGTTGACTGAATGTATGTTGGTGAGAAATGGTGTGAAAATTACATGTCTTCCAGGCTCAAGCGCAGCTGTAGAGCACCCAAGGGTATGCACCGCTCTGGGTTTCTGCTATTCTTGGCTCTCTTAGTACCACTTAAGTGGCAGATGACATCTTGAGAGTCTCCATACATGACATGATCCGTGTGCTCTGTAAAAACTCTATGCAGGATTAACATGCTGTTTGCTTAGGAGAAAATCTTGAGGTCTTGGAGAGGCTGAAACTCAGTGTCGTTCAGGGGAATTCACTCACAGAAGTTGCCCGAGTGGAGCACGCAGGAATTTCAGAGCTTGTGTGTGTTCAGCTTGACCTTACGTACATAGTATGTGTGATATTATACACAGCAGATGAGCAGATCGCACAAGGAAAGTGGGCTGGTTATTACAGGGGGATAAGAGGGGCAAATGGTCTCTCTGGGACCAGCCGGCCTTGCTTTTCTGTTATACACCAGTGATGAATAGTACGTGTGTGGGCATGGAGACCTCTTAAAGAGGCTGCTTTATAGCCTGGCAACTTTACCGGTAATACTGCACTCTTTTTTCGATGTTTGCCTGAAGTCTCTGTTGACATTACAGTTTAACTGAAGACAGACTGTCCTGTGGCTTAGGAGATCTAGGTGCAAGTCCCGAGTGGATTTCTGGACAAGCCACTTCAACCTCCCCATGCCTTGGCTTTCTTCTCAGAAGTGAAATATTTTGGTTTTAAACAAAACTTCTCCCCCCCTCCCCCAAAGTTTTTTTCTCTCTAGATTTTATATTTCAGATAGAAAATTTCTAAAAGTTGTTTTCTGTTTTCTTGTTGTTGTTTGTTGGGGTTTTTTTCAGGCTCCATTTCCTGTTGGAAAACATCTTTTTTTGTAGAAAACACAACTTTTCCCATAAAGTGTTCTGAACTCTATCAAAGGAAAATGAAATATAAGATCTATTATTCTTGTGGTGCATTTGGGGTCAGGATGCATTCATTGGTCACATAGTCTTACCCAGTGTGCTCTCCTGGAATGGGTGTGCTGATGGGAGAGGAACCCTCAAGGACATGTTTTCGTTTGTTTTTTTTTGGGGTTTTTTTGGGGTCTATTTGTTTTTTAAACATTTCTAACATCATCTTAAATGCAAGCTTCTGCTCCCTTCTGCTCTGTTTCCAAGGGGAGGAATCCCAAATCCATTCCTAAAGACTTATTTTTTCCTATGTGGAAGTACCACACACAGCTCTTATTACCCTCCTTTACCTCTCTCCCTCCCCATTCTTCATCCTCTCCCCCGGATCCCTCCCAAACACTTGGGTTTGGCTCATTCCTGAAGCCACTTTGTTTTCCTTCAAGAAGCTTTTCTGCAGCTCTTGTTGCAAACCACACATTAGCAAGGCAATGAGCTTCTCCAACCCTCTTTGCTCCTTGTTAGCTGTTGTGAACCCAGGAAAAAAGAAAAAAATCTGTCCTCAAGAATAATAAACATGTTTCCCTTGTCTGCAGACCTAGATGAAAAAGTAGGATGTTCAGATTCTGAACCAGAAGTTCATCAGGCAAACATCCCTGAAGTCCGCAGCGTGATGGTGATTTGCAAGGAGCTGTGTAACTGAATGCCCCAACTCTGAACCCTTTTACCTCCCCGCTGGTGGATTCTCTGTCTGGTTTGGAGCAGAACCCATGACCTGGATAAGAATTTTTAGTTTCAAAGGGGACCTGGAGTCTAATTGTCCTTTGGCTTTGGCTACGCTGTAAGCAAAGCACCGGTGTGCGTCTTGCAGAAAGGGAGCAAACCCAAAGCTAGTCAGGGCTGATTTGTTTTGGTTTATTTTGTTTAATTTGCATTAAGATAAACCAGGAAAAATGGTTTAAAAATGGGGTGTCTGAGCAGAGAAGCAAGAATGTGATCAAGGCACATGAATGGAGAGTAATTTTACAGCAGCTGGCGGTGATCGTTTGGTATGTGTTTGTACCCAGCTCTCAGATGTCAAGCCAGGACCTCTGTTTTCTCCCTTGCCATCAGACTTGATGGGGACTCAGGACTCTAAGCAGGATGCAAGTAGCTTTCTTGAGACTACAGTAATGAAATCTAATTATTAGTTAGATGTTTGGGTTTATAGATGGGTATGTATCAGTGCATTCATCTGCAGAGAGGCAGACTGGAAGGCATGCAGAATGTGTGGGATCTGACTTCGGCTTTGAAGAGAATTCTGTAATTTAAAAAACACTGTAAACCTTACCAAGAAGCCAATCCCCTTCCTTACCCTCTCTCTCCCAGATTTCTTGAATAACATGAATCGTTCCACCCTGTACATGTCAGAGAAGGAAATTTTCATCTTAAAGCATTAATTTTATTATTTTTTTTTTTTCTGGAACAAAATGTTATCAAAATCAGTTTATTCCCATGTGATATTTCCATTTCTTTTCCTGAAAAAGAGTATTCCAGGGTAAAACTTCCCCAAGGCTCAACATCTATCGGCATCCTAACAAAGTTTTGACACTGTTCCTTGCTTTGTCACTGCTGCTGGTTAAAAAGCACTGATAAAACCAACCAGACCGTTGTCAGACAGTGTTGTGGTGCCCCACTCTGCACCAGTGGCAAAGGAAAGACTGCTGTAGACATCACTGACTCAAGCTCAGGTTCTATTTTGGTACACACCAAAACCTTGAAATGTTCTTCAGGTCACAGCTGTCAATGTTGACTTTCAAACGCAGGTATTTTCAAGTGCTGAATTTCCTTTCCTCTCTTTTTCCCTTTTATGGCTGCTGTTTTATTGTTTACACAGGGTTGCCTGTTTCTCCTTCCTCTGCCAGAAACCCTCTTCTTCCCAATTCATTGTCTTCATGCGTAGCAGTACCTTGAAGTAAGACTTACACTGTCTTATGACGTGATGGGTCAAACATGTGTGGTCTCAGGAAATCAGACTCCAACAGCCATACAGCGTACAAAGAGTGAAATATTTCAGCAGGGAGATTATGGAGAAAGAGCTGGCTTGTCCTAGGCCTGCAACAGACACTGTGACCCTTTGAGATGGACCGGTGGGTTGAGCCTGGTGGCAAGGTAACATGGCTGGAGGGACAGCTTTACCGGTCTTACAGCATTTCCAGTCATCCCACAGGGAAAACTAGCTTTGGTCACTCCATGCTTTGTCCAAAGGAGAGGGCTGTTGAGAGCCATTGTGAAGCCCCATTGCTCCCTCCATGTTGTGGGGTTTTCCCATCCCACCACACAACTGTCCACCGTGTTTCCAGGTCCTCTCTGGCTCTGTTGGGGACAACTATTGCCCTGACCCCACCCCCTGGGTGATAAATGCTTGATAAATTTGCTTGGTATGAGCAAATAACTTTTGGGAGGGCATGGGGAGTGGTGTGAAGCCAAGGAGAGGAGATGAAATTGTCCTTTCAATAAATCACTCCAGATCCCCTCTGCTCTTTGGAAATTTCTGTACTTCCCCAGAAAAATCCACCCAAATCTATTTTGGTTCCTTTTTTGTCCTGTCTCTTTACCTCCCTTGCAATGACCTCTGTTTCCTTTGGAGTGACTGCATTTTGCACAATGAGTGATATTTTCTCTTTTACCCATCCTTTCCTCATTTTTCAGCATGCCCTGGAATGTAGGATTACACACTGTAATGTGGCATTAGGAGCTGTAAAAGTTAATATCCTGCCTGCTAAAGTCACTTTTAGCCTCACAGGCTTTGCTAATGAAAGAACCCCATACCCCTCCCCTGCTCCCCCCTCCTCCTCCCAAAAAAAAGGATTTAAGAAACAGGTCTTGTCAAGGGGGAGAAAGGGGGAGGGAAATAATAATGATAAATAAATTAAATAAAGACCAAGCCCCATCCTGCCATACATAGGAGTCAGGTGCCCTTTTGCATTTGAGACACCCAGCAATTACTAGCTAATCCATTTGGCAAATGCAAGATGGTGCATAAATCAATTCTTCCCAGCCCAGGTTTTTTGTGTGGGGAATGTTTGCTGACTGAATTAAGGGACAAGCAAAGAAAATACCCTCCTTGTTTCCCTCGAGGCAGCAGAGTAGCTGGACAACGCTGCTGGGTCCCTGGGCCGTGGAGGCTGCTGAGCCTCGGGACGTCTAGGAAAGCTGGAGGAGTAACGGTGCTTTTGGGGAAAATTCCTGTCCGCACCTTGGCCCTGCGTTGGCCTCCCCCATGTCAGGGGAAACTAATCCTCTGCCATTTCAGCCGTCGCTGGCCATGGTTCAAGGCAGGCTTAAGCAAAAGGCAGGTGGGGAGGAAGGAGATCGTGTTGTGAAAGAGGAGAGTGGGAAAGCCTGAGATGCCACACTGTTGAAGTCACCTTGCACGGTAACTCAGGGACTTGATTCTGGAGGGCTCTGGACTGGAGAAGATAGGTGTTGGCATGGGGGAGGTGAGTTTAAGCTGACGAGGTTCGTTTTCCTGTTCCCTGGGAGTCCTGGGAAGGCTAAGGCTCTCCAGAGCACCTGGGAGGGATGATGTGCGGTCTCACCCTTCCCTGCTGCTAATGCAGCTTTTGCACCCAAGGGTGGAACGGCTCCTTAGCTGTGCTCTGCTTATCCATCCTCACCTTTGTCGAGCAGTTCCCTCTTAGGGCTGAGGACTTGCCCGTGCCCTCTGGGAAGCAGCCACCTCTTTGTCTGAGCCACGTGTTAAAATGAAGCAGGTTGACTTTGGAGTTAGCATGCTGGTCTGGGCCACAGGAAATACACGTCCAAATTAATCTTTTTTCCTGAAAGTTCATAGCCATCAAATAGATGCTTTCAGTGTGATTTTGTGTCCTACCTGTAAAAAGGAGAAATTGTATTTCTTTCTCTAAGGAACTGGTCAGCTGAACCTTGCAGGAAGACAGAGCTGCACAGGCCAGAAGGTAGGAAGGAGAGCTGGCTATGGAATAAAAATTCTGCTTCATGACAAATCTCAGAAATTAACCACTGACTGGTTTTCTCATCCAATCTGTTTTCCCAAGCACCAACCTACAGCTGACTTCTTGGGAAGATTTTTCAGGCTCTTATGGGAAATTTTACCCTGAACCTGACAGGCTCTTAGGCAGCATCTGCCTGGAAACCAAAGAGGGTTTTTTTTGTTTGGTTGGTTTTTTGGTTTTGTTTTATTTTTTTTTTTTTTCTAATGAAATGGCATTTTCCTATTAAAAACAAATGATCACACAGCCCCTTGCCATCAAGAGATGCACCTTCCGAAGCAAGTAGCTGAGTGGCAAACAAGAGAAAGCATTTACATGTTGTCTACCTGTCTTGTTAACTGCCACTGCGTTTGAGCAGGATTGACATACTCTACCGGGAAATTTTGATCCTGCTAGGTATTTTTTTTTTTTTTTAAAGGGGAAATTTTCCAATAAATTATAATCTCTCTAAAATTTAATTATATCTCATGAGTAATTTCATAAAATAAGAATAGTCCTTACTCTTGCTCTGGACTAGATAGCCCTCATGCCTGTTTGGTTGTTTCAATTCCTATAATATTCTTGGAAAAATGTGTCTAAGTGATCTACATCTATCTGAATATGTCCAGTAAAGTGTGAGAATGGGTAATTGTAGGTGTTTGGAAAAATCTTAAACTGATATTTCAGGCTTTTTGTTTGTCTCTTTTCTTGGTTAGAGTATTTTAACACGGAGAATATTCCCCGAGATAATCAGTAACATCAGCACTGATTTCTAGAGCTGTGTAAGTGGCAGATAAATCAGTAGACAGATAAAGCAACGTGCTTAAAAGTGACTGAGATGTTAGCACCATGTCCCACAGGCTCCCATCTATCACTGCTCTGGGTTTTTGCTGAATATGTACATGTATTTCTCCTTGAGAAACGGTCCACAGTCACACTTAGTCACACAAGTCCGATCCCAGCAGGCACCGGGACAGTTAGTTGTACACTAAAGTTGGATTGAGTCAGAATATTTGAGAGGTCTTTTTTTCATTCTCAGATTTCCACAGTCCTCATCAGGAATCTACTGGAGGCTCCACTCTGGGTATTAAAAATAACTTAGCACCCAGCTCAGCAACTTCAGTAAGCTGCAGTGATCTGGTGGGAGTGACAGCATTTCTCCTACCCAGCCGCGGGAAGTGCCATAAAAAGTAGGGAGAGTTTGAAATGAAAATCTGTGATTGATGGTGCTCACGAGGGCCATATACCTAGAATTACTCCAGTGTTCATAAACTTAGGACATTCCACTCAACAGCTCAGAGGAAAGGTGTCCCTTTGACACCTTGGCTGTCCTCCAGCTTAAACTCCAGAAAGACCTCACACAGGGCCACAAAGAAGCCAAATGAACATGAAATAGCCTGAGCCTGAGGCCATGGCATGTCAAGACCCAAAGGAATGACGAAATGGTTATTAGTCTGGGAGAATTACTTGTTTCCATGAGCGTTGTGTACAGTCTACATTTGTGAGTTAGATGCTATTCGTAATGTGAGATTACAGTCCCGTATTGATGGTTTGGAGACCTTAAACCCTCTGATTAGCCACAGATTATAGCAACAGCAAAGAAGCTCTCCATCCTCCCCGCCTGGGGCTGGTGCAGTCCTGCTGCAGGGACACCTGACCTGCAGGCAAAAAACTGTAATTTTTCTTTGGTTTTTCTACCATTGCCTGTCTACTCGGATTCCCTGGCAAGGGCACTAGTAAAATCCTATCAGGGTTTTAATTGGGCTAGTAGTAACTTAAAGGATACTATTTATCTATAGGGAGAAGTTTCCCCCATATACTTCATCTATCTAGGTCGTGGATTTGACGTAAGACCTGGTGTGGGTTATTGACTGTTCTTCTCCTTCAGAATTTCCTAGCTTATTTGAGAGGGGCTACTGAAGACACATTTGAATAGTTTCAGCTGTAATGGACCAAGGTGAGTCCTCTAAAAGGAAGAAGATAGAAGACACCATGTTTTGTCTTTGCAGCAAATTTTGCGGTCTTTTTTTCTGAACATGGTTCATGCATTTTAAAGAGGTGTTTGTGAATCTGGGATTGATTCCCATAAAACTGCAGCATATAGGAGTTATATAGGAGTGTAAAGAAGATGAGAGGGTATATTGAATGTGCTAGGGAGTTACCAGCACTGGGAGATCTCAGGAAAGGATGACTTTGTGGAGCACATCCTGATGATGACGGATACACTTTGTCTGGAATCATTTTAGGCATGGAACGTCTGTATTTGAAGAGAAAGGGTATGGAAAGATTCTGAATGGAGCTGGAAAGGAGGGTCAAGGTGAAATGTCAGGCACGTCAGCAGAAATGGCTCATCAGGAACAGCTTCCATCAAGGGCCTCTTCTGCTTCTTCATTCTCCAGATCAGCTCCAAATTCCATATATCTTTGCTATTACTGCGGTTCCCAAATGCAGCTGAGTACATCAGTGCACAGAGCACAAAGCAATCGAATGAAGTAATTTACGGTGCTCTCTGATCACTTTACATGGAACTTACCCCAGGCCTAGTAGTGTCATTGTGAATAATGGAAAGAAGGGCCTCTTCTGCTTCTTCATTCTCCAGATCAGCTCCAAATTCCATATATCTTTGCTATTACTGCGGTTCCCAAATGCAGCTGAGTACATCAGTGCACAGAGCACAAAGCAATCGAATGAAGTAATTTACGGTGCTCTCTGATCACTTTACATGGAACTTACCCCAGGCCTAGTAGTGTCATTGTGAATAATGGAAAGAGTAGGTCCCACGCTTCCCATAAAATGTGGAATTTAAGAACCAGCTCTCAAGAACTAGCTCTGCTTCTAGTTTTAGCCTTTCTTTTGGATTTGTTGTTTTGCTCCTTTGTTGTATTTTACTTCCAGCCCACGAGACAAACAGAAAGGATCACGTCTGGGTTGGTTTTTTTTTTTTTTTTTTTTGCACAGCTCTAGAGGAGTGGATATTACCTTGGATAAATTGACTTGATCACACGTGCAGTGTCAGTCAACTGAGGGTCCAGCTGGGGATTCAAGGGCTAGATCTGGCCACCAGGACAGTTCCCTCTAAACTGCTGCCTTTGCCTTGGAGAGATGGCTGTGAAGGCGATGCATGGAGTCCAGCAGCTGTCATTTGTCTGGCCGGAAAATAAAGGTCAACATTCACAGTTATCACATCTGTAGAGCTTCTGAGAAAGGATCTCTATATTGACACCCAACCCCTACCACCTAAGAAGTTGGATCCACTTGGTTTATGGAAAATGTAATGTAAAATACCCCTATCCTATTTCTTCTAGGTGGCTAGTTTGAGAGTAGCCTATGTTGGCTGTGGTGGTCAAAGGCTCTAGTGTGCTAGTGGTGACTGATGTGAAATGAATTTGTGGTCTCAGCCCATTTCTCAGTACACTCAGGGGCTGTGTCATCCTTAACAGCTGGCACCAATTGTGAAGGTATTCAGCAGCGAAGCCAAACCCTGCTTTGTGTACAGGGTTAATTAATGGTCGTTGCAAAGGAGGATGGAGTGGTTGGGAAGTGGGAAGAGGTATGATGCTCTGACCCTGATTAAGTGTGGGTTTGTGGATAAAGCCACCTCCATTTCTGAACCTCTAGGAAAACAAAAGCAAACCAAATAAAGCAAAGAGAAGCCTTGGGGAAAGTCACTGCTTCAAAAATGAAAATAATCTCTGTAAGAGAAATTTGTAGAATGCAGAATTTACCATTGGAATCTGAAAATACTTCAGAAGATAAGGCAGTCACTAACCCAGAACCAGCAGAAACTGAATTTCTGCTTATCTGTCAGTCGTCAGTTCAACCTGTGTGCAATACCCCTAGATGCCCATGGACGCTCACTACTTCAAGTCTTCGGTGAAGCTCAGTAAGTCAATGAGCATTTCTCCAGATCTATCAAAGGCCGTGGAGGTAGAAAACCATCTATGGCCTAGGCAAGAAGAGCTCATTTGGTGTGTGCTGTGTAAGGCTCTAAGGGGACCTGAGAGTCAACACAAAGAATGGAAAAATATGTTTATTGTGCTGTGCTGCCTTTTTTTATACCTACATCAATGCCTAAGTACCTTTCCTTTCCCCTTCTCCCATCCCCACTTACAGGTCAAGCCAGACATGTGACAGTTTTGTCACAACTTTGATCATTAACCGGAGCAAGAGAGGCCAACATCTGCTGTTGAAAAAAATGCTCCATAATGCTCATGTCACCTAGGAGCTGAAGGGTGATCTGGTGCAAGTGTAAGAGTCTTGGGCTGAATTAAATGCTGTTACTGGAGGGATGGATTGGGGAGCACCTGGAAGTCATGCTAAGAGACGTCCAGCAGCTCCAGTTCCTTCCTTGACTCTCCCGCTGACCTCCCACCCTAAGCCTGGGGTGGCTGTAGAGGTGGAACGGAGTGTTCAAGCCTGATGTTATTCTCAGCCCAGACAGGAATGATCCTTGTCATCAGCAAGATTTGCCCTAGATTCACCTCCAAGACTGCTGAGATTAGATTTTAGCCCCTGGTTCTTTGGACGGGTGATGTAGTTTTAACAGCTGGTATGTTCAGGCCACTTCCAGATTTTAGTTGGTTATCAGGGCAACCACAAGACTTACATGACCTGTCTGTATTGCAGAGATCTTAGAGGGCTTTGTACTCCTCAACCTACTACCTTCTGAAGAGGTTGGGAACTTCTTTTCTTTGGCCCAGGTTTTCCCAGGGGCTGTTCCAATGGTGAAATGAGAATGTTAGTAACATTCCCTCGCATCCATTTGATAATTTGGTTCATAATGAAGCTGAAAGGTTTCAGTGTGCTGGGGAGATTTTTAGCCTCTCAAACTGGCACCGCATCCTTCTGATAAGTCAGTTGTCTTGCCTCAGTTTCCCCACCATGGAAAAGAAAAGGCGTGTGCTTCCATCCTTGTTCTGTGTGGTTGTCCACAGTTTTAAAGGCCTTTGCTTTATTGTCTAGCGTCTTGCATGGTGTTTCAGAGGGCACGAAATGCTTTAGCACCTCAGCAGTACACCAGTTTTCCACACTTCATGGCAACAAGCACATCTAACAAGTTGAGCGAGAGTACTAAAACCAGCAATTCAACTGAGTTCTGCCCCATCTTTTCAGATTTCAGGAATTATTGGTCTGCAGTTTAACATTTTTATAATAAGCCTGCTCCACTGGGTGTCAAAGGCTTCCAGCCAGTGTTTTCCAGTGGAAGGGAAGGAGACAGTTCGACTAGGAAAATCAGAATCAAACCTGGGACTTGGTCCAAAATAGAATCATATCTATTTTGAGAATTTGATTTCTAGTTTTAATTGAGGAAATCTTTGGATCATCAAACAGCCCCACAGCTTTGTAGCAAGTACAGTAGGCTTTTGATTCACGGGTTGGAGACCTGACCCCTCTCCTTTGTGGCATGGTGGTGGGATGGGGATTCTTTCAGAGAGAAGTCATCTGCACGTCCCTGGGGAGCTGGTTTTATGGGCTGGCTCTGACCACCAGCGGCTGACTGCGGGGAGAAGAGTTTCTGGGATGGTGTTGGGAAGCGGAGGTTGACAAGCCCGTCGTGATTGGCAGGGGGAGAGGAAAGTGATTTGTCAGAGCTTTAGTAGAAGGGATACTTGATAGGGATCTTTTGTGTGGTTAAATACCAGCCGGGCTTTGCCTCAAAGGGAGAGGTATTCCACTTGGGAGGGGACCCAACGGCGTTAGTAATGTCGTATGACAGTATACACAAATCATCTGCTTCTGGTATGAATGGTCCTGCAATCCTTGACAGCAAGTTGTTGCTGTATTTGGAAATGCTCTTACTCATGCCTCTGGGATGCAAATGATACAACTCCTGGCTCCCCCGTCACCCCGTATCCTTACGCTGCAGAGGGCCAGAGGCCAGGGCCGTGTTGTGCCACTGCCACGTGGGGACGGTCTAAGTGACAAGCAGCACACGGAGCGGCTGAGGATATGAAGCGAGGGCAATGGGACGTGGAAGCAGTGCGGGTGGAGGGACGCTGGAGCTCTGCGACGGTACGGCCATGCCTGTGCCAGCTGTGGCTGGGGTGGATGCAAGGGGCAGCCAGATGTTGCTCTGCTCGGGAACGCACCCTCCTTTCCCTCCAGATGTTCCTACTCACTGGCACGGACAAACCCAGCCCTTACCCTCCAAATGGATCAATATTCCCTGACTCCAATACCTGGTTCCCAGGGCCCCTTTGCCAGGGTGGCAATTGGGAAATTAGCTGGGTGGATGTTTTGTTTAATAATTAAGATATATATGTATAATAACATGATCAGATCTCAAATAATGAGCTCAGATTTTTTCCCCCTTATTCCTGCTTTCCAGGGAATGCTGGCAGGTTTGGCTCTGTGCATCATACCACAAAAATCTCACTCCTCCAGAAGAGGGCTAATACACGAAGGAGCTTTCTACCAGGCTGATGTATCACACATGCTTTATATATCAGCTTGGATTTCTGTAGTCCAGACAAAAAGGATCAAAGACGCAGGGAGGGGCAGGGGCTTGGGGCAGCTTTAATTCTTGCAGACGTGGAGAGCAGGGCTGTGTAGCATGGCTAGAAAGGCTCAGACATAACCAAACGTAAGAAATGCTATTTATGAGCTGTGCTTAGAAATTGCCTCTGAAGCTTGTAGGGCAGCTGGTGTTACTTTCAGCTGACAATCGTACAACTGCAACACATACAGCACAGGCAGCAGCAAGAAATACAAATTACGGACAAAGGGTTTGTGGATGCAGGACCAGGAAATATGTGTTGTGTGGTCCAGGTTGCCTTTTTATAGATTTAGATTGTATTACCTAAAAGAAGCTGAATCGGGTATTAATCCTAAGGTTGAAATGCTGCTGGGGATGGGAGTAAGTTTAAAATGTCTTAATTAACTTTAAAAGTATTGTTCAAAAGGAAGACACTATAGGCTCTGCCAGAGGTGTCCACCTTTCAACTGGTGAACATCTGAGCCCCTGCCATTCTTCTCCAGCTATGAGGGTGTCCTACAGTCACATTCTCAACTTGGAGAAGTTACTTATGAAGAATCACCAGTGGTATATATTTACAGCAATAGAAAGAAGAATGTCTGGAGGAGTTGCCCAATAGTAGAAATTTATAATTTATTACAAGTCCCAAATATTTGAGGGTTTTTTAACAGACGTGATTTACATGGTTTTCTATGCTTATTAAATACTTGTTAAGAAACTGCATAGTGCCTTGTCTTTGAATTTTGATTAGGAATCATTAACACCCACTCAGTAGGGTTTCATGTACCGAGCCTTGGATTTTTAAGCCAGTTTAATGTATTCAGGAGAGTCTAGGAAAGAACAGACCTGCAGCCTGCTGTTAGCTAAGCTGGTGGTAAATGAAGACTACCCTATTGGCACGCATGCCCATCTCTCATAGTTGTCCTCCAGTGAGGAAAGTCTTCTGCTTGGTCTCTCAGAAAACCAAAGAAACAGCTTTTTATGGTGAGGTATGGTGTGAGGAGGAAAGGCTCAGCAATGCACAGGGTTGCCCCCAGGCTAGCCTTAATGTGACAGTGTCAGCAGGGTTTGGAACAAGACACTCTATTTCCTTTCAGTGTGGTTGATTAGCAGTGTCCCTCCGACCCAGAAAGAGGCCAGTAGGCTTTTAGAGTGGAGTCAATCTGCCCAGAGAGGGGGTGGATGCCCCACGCCTGGAGGTGTTCAAGGCCAGGTTGGACGGAGCCCTGGCCAACCTCGTGTAGGTCCAGGCCTGGAGGTTGGTGTCCCTGCCTGTGGCAGGGGGGTTGGAACTCTGTGATCCTTGGGGTCCCTTCCCACCCAGACCTTTCTATGATTCTATGATTCTATGAATACCTTTGCAGACCTTTGCATAGCCAAGTGCATGGATGCACTAGCATTAGCCCAGGACTTTCTGGATTGTTCTTCTCTTGTTGATATAGGCACTCCTACCTCCAAAGCTGCCACCAAAATCAATCATAATGCATGTCCCAAAGGTGGAAAGCCTGAGCTATGTCATGGCCAGCCTGCAGTGGGTACCTGTCTTGCCATATGCTGAATGGTACTGAAGGACCCTGCAGAAGGTCACAGGACTGCGACGGGCGACGTAGTGCCTTTGATCTCAGAATCTAGTCATTCCCTGGCCTTGAGAGCAATAGTCTTCTTCCATGCCAAATGGCCACATTCCCCCTCGTTGGGCCACCCTTGACCTAGGCAGGATAAGAGGGGTCACCCTCTGCACATCTCTTGACCTTTGGGATGCAGGAACTGCTGCTGCTTCTCCTCCCCCATCTCCTCACACAACCTATCTGTCTGTCTGTCTGTCTGTCTATCTATCTATCTATCTATCTATCTATCATCTTTCACATATGTCAGCTTTTACTGGGGCATGAGGCTCGCTGGAGCCTTAATGAGACTTGCCAATTCCGAGAAGACAAAGTCAGACTTGTGTTAGTAGTGTGGAAAGAGGGGCAGGAGGTCCTGCTCCACCTCATCCCCATCAGCCCAACACAGGTTTTACTGTTCCTTGATGATGTATTTTCAGTGCAGGAATAGCTGGAGGGTGCAGTGCACATTCTTGGTCGCTCTGCCACTGCCTGGGTTGGCAGGATACGTTGCTAAGCAGTCATTGTGAGTGTTTGTATACACTCGGCACTGGGTTACTGTAAAGATTTGGGAAAGACCCACCCTGGAGGTGACGTTCTCGCCACCACGAGGTGACTCCCTGAGCAGTTTTCCATGGGTATGGGGAAGTTGTCATTCTTTGCAAACATTGATCTGATTTTTTTTTTTTTTTTTTTTTTTTTAAAAACAGTGCCAAAATTTGTGTTGTTCTCATAGCCTACCATAATCTGGAAAGCTGGTATGATATCAACAGGGATTATAGCAGCCCTGCTTGGAGTAAAAGAGGGAAGGAGCTACACTATTAAGTGCTAAAACATCATCTCATAAATGCATTTATGGCATCGACCACGGACAGGGAGTGTGCATGGAGTAACTTTATCCCTACCATTTATTTGGAAATTGGGAGAGAATGCAAACATAGCACCTCTCTTGGGTGCTTTCAGGATGGGAGAAACCAAGCACCCCCAACTTCTCCAAACCTGACTCAATCGTTGCTTTGCAGGGGTGTCTCACCAGATCATGAAAATCACAATACCTCTGCCTTTAGAGGCTTGCTGAGATCAGAACTGGGAGATCTCAGGATGGGAAGGGTTTCTTAACATGGAGAGTCCTGGACCCAGGACAGGACTGAGTGTGAGAGCAGTTCAAGGGAAGTCTTAACCAGCGGGAGGCCAGAACAACAGTCCTGGTGCTGTATCCTGATCTTGCTGCAGTGGATTTACAGCTGGTTCCTTTCCTGGAATGAAAAGATTAGAATCGCTGGAGCTGCGTGTGCGTCTTCCAGCGAGGAGAACTAGGTATGCAGCAGCTGTAAAAATAAAGAGTCCTCTCAGGCCGTTGTAGTAAAAAGGTTTGGAAACTGTTGAAAGTGGGGTGGGGTGGGAAAATCCTCAAATTTCCTACCTTTTTTAAATTTTTATTTTTTTTTATTCTGAATTTCACATGTCAGTTTTGAACTTGGTTTGAAAGAAAGGATTTCACATGAAATTGGGAGGAAGCCTTAAGATAAAAAAAAAAAAAAAATCAAAACTTCCTTGAAATCTCAAAAAAAAATCCATTTGGTTTTGCCTAGTTTGTCTCGTTACTGCCTTTCCCAAGAGCACTGCTGATATTGGAGAGCCCGTCTGCAAGAAATCAAGGACAGAAAAACTGACGAGAGGAATTTCAGAGCAACTTGACAAGATTAGACTGTACGTTTAGTTATGTGGATAGTTCAGCTTATCTTCATGCTTTGGGACTTCAGCTGGAGACCTATAGGAATCGAGAAGGGAGCATACAGGTATACCTGCAGGTGAACAGAGATTTGCCTGTGACGCTGAACTTGTGATTTCCAACCGAATTATCAATTACTGAAGGAAACAGAGTAGAAGGGAGGACAAATAAGAAAAACAGTGGCCTGAGTCTAGCAAAAGATTGTATTAAGAACTGGAAAAGTAAAACCTTATCTGCTTCTTCTGATAAACCTTTGTGGAAAATGGATTGAAGACAGTAGCAAATGGCCATTCTACTATTCATGCATGTTGCTTCGAAGCTGCTGATTCGCTTCACTAGCCTGCAGATCTTATGAAAACTGAGGTGTAACAGAATGCTGGGGTGAAATTAGAGTGGGAAAACTCTCTTTTGATCTCTTTTTGCTCCCTCCTCACCTGGAATGTGGGACCAGTTTGGAGGAGTTTTCATCTCACAGTGATGGCATTGGTGAGTGATGGCACTGGGAGCTATGAGACCTTTTTTTTTTTTTTTTTTTTTCTCCTATCTGGGTCTGGACAACTGGTAACCCAGCACCACCACAGGCTTCACTCCTAGCCCTGAACTGGCTGTAGATACCCTCTCCTGGCACCGTCATGAGCAGAAGAAAGAGAAACACTATCTGGGGAGGTTCACAGCCCATGGTGCAGGTAGGTTTAGCTCCAGAGAAAGGGATGGTGCCTCGATAGCACTGCCAAGCAATGTAGGTTTGCTCAGGATAACCACACCACTGAGTTTTCTTGATGATGTCAGTCATTAGTAGGGTGATTTGTCTGGTGGAAGAAGGCTTGATGTTTCTGGATGTGAGAGCCCTCCACCTAACTGCGAATCTTTAATTCCCAGACTCTGAGTTCTCTCATCTGTCTCTGATACCAAAACCAGGCTGGAACCACAGGGAAAATAGGGTGTCCTGAAAATGGCTTCTTCCTAGAGACCATTTTATGATGGAAATACACGTCTTGCTTATCAATAAATTACATCTGTTAATCTCTTTACACACTGAATTGAAATTGTCAATCAATTGTAAACTTTGTGTCTCATTTATTTGGTCTAATTTTGGGTCCCTTGGTCTTCAGTTTCATCTTTGTTTACCTCTGGTCATGCTCACTAGCTCAAGTGGCCATGGTCTATCCTTCCAGAAAGGTGCTCTTTGGTTCCAGGCCCTGCGAGGCTCCATGCAGGCAGGAAAGCATTGCAGCATGTTACTCATTCGGTTCCTCTCATCTTTGTTCTATTTGTTTTCTGGACATGGAGACTGCTATCCTGGCTCAAACTACAGATTCAGAAATGATTCTCACTCTCAAGCAGTGGCAAGTGCCATCTGCTGCAGAAAAAAAAGCACAAAAACATCTTAATCAACAATTATGGAAATCTGCCCTTGGAACATTTCTTCCCGACTTGTGTCAGCAAGAAACCAATTTCTTCTGAGAGTTTCCATGCCCTCCTAAAAGTACATGTTAAAATTCCTTATTAATCTTCTTACAAGGTCATTATTGATCAACATATATTTTAAGTACAAAAAGACAGCTCTAGGATTTGCAGAATTTTTTGTTGCATGAAGATTTTTTTCCCTCTTAATAACTTTTCACAGCCCCTCACAGAATTTGTTGAGCAACCCCTGAGATTAGAGGCTGTTTTGGACTTGGTCCTAGAAAACAAGCCAAGTATGATAAATAAAATAAAACATCTGGAGGTCTAGCCATCAGAATATCATCAGATATCCACTGATTCTGAGGGAATGTTATGTATGAAAGGTAATAATCTGAATTATTGGGCTTTTCATAAAACATAACTCTCCAAAAGAATGTAGAATGAGTCAAAAAATAATGTTGATCTGAGTTGATTGTCTAGAAAATTTACTATGGAAAATCATGAGGTCTGTAATGAATAGTTGGATGGCTTTAACAAGCGTCAGTGCCAATAAAATCTAAACATATATTTAAAAAACAAAGATAACAGAAGTCAATCTTGTTAAGCAGAGATGCAAGGAACAATGCGAAGGATAAACACTGTTGAAAGGGGAAAAAAGGCAAATAAGGTTCTAATTAGTGGGAGGGACTGAACAGATTACACAAAGAAGATAAAAGCAAGGAAACCTAATTGGAAACACAGCAATGTAGTATCAAACAATCCAAAGTATGTTATCTAGTACAAATGGGTTTTCAGCTCTTTCCACAGGCAAGTGGTGAGTAAAAAGGTTGATGCTCTTGAGGTTAGGAGACAGGAAGTGGAGAGAAGAAAATATATTAGTCACAAATAAAATGCCCACCTCCCCAGTTGAGTAACAGACACATGCAACCCTTCCTCCGTGGTGATGACTGCAATTTCACTCTCTGCCCTCGTGGAAATACATGAGCACAGACGGATGCCAAGTGTTCAAGGAGTTCATCAAAGACCTGCTGGTGCAAGTGCTGGTGGAAATGTCGTCTCTCTATGGTGGCTGGTGTAGAAAGCGTATTTCTCTGAATTTGGCCAACCCACTGCTGAAACTAAGTGTAGACTTTGTGCAGTGAAAGCAGGAGGTACTGGTGGGTCCTCTTACTCCCTAGCCAGAAAATGGTGTGGTAGGTGCTTCTTATAGGGTTAAAATGGCTGGAGAAAGACCTTATGTTGTTAGGCACAATGTATATGAATAGACACTTAATCAAGGGCTTTGAGGCTCCTTTTGGCAGTTAACTCTAAAGCTGGATTCTGAGGAAGGATGGACAAATAAAGGAGCAGGAAATCTCTCTCCTGAGTTTATGGTGCCTATGTCTATCTTATGTGCTGCAGCTGGGGGCTGGAATACTACCATTTGTTCTCCATGTGCAAACATCCTTACTAAAAAAACCCACAAGAACCAGTAATCCTCAGTGCTGTGTAGAATTGCCCTCCTCAGTGTCCCTGTTGTCAGCCTCAGAATTAAATGCACAAGAAAAAGTGGCCCATTTTTTTTTCCCCCCCAAACTCTTTGTATTTAAAGACAAGGGAAGAGATTAGATCTAGGAAAACACTCTGTGGTTAATAACCTATTGGCTGCCTTTCACCACTTTCTGTCTCCATGGGTTATGATTTTCTTGAATTGATGCCCCAACTTTGACTCTCAATGCATTGAGCGTGAGCGCTCCTTAGTGCGAGGCTGGTTATACGGGGTT
>KL259179.1:43525-56005 GCA_000699545.1 Podiceps cristatus
GGCGCCCGAGTCACGCAGCAGTGGTTTCTGTTCTTTGAAGTGACACGTGCAGCTTTTGCAAGTTGCTTTGTAAAAGGAAGATCATTTATGCAACTGGCTTTCTGCAGCTTCGGCTTGGATACCGGGCATTGCTCCGCAAATTGACCCCTTGCAGAGAACACGAGGGTGCCTCGCTGCGATTATATAGATTTGGATGCTCCCTTTCCAACCAGCAGACTACCAGGCAGTGCCAGCTCCTTTAGAATTTAAAACACAGGAATATTTGTGGTCGTTTCTACTTCTTATTTTGTAGGGTTTTGCTCAGCAATACTTGGAGCACGTTGGCCTCATAGATTTCTGGCAGAAGACTGTAGTGTTGCGATACCTTCTATGAACAAAGCGTCTGTCTGTCTGCCTATCTATCCTGCTGTCAATCTATTCTATCCCTACTCTCGGCAAACCCATTATGCCTGGGGTGGGAAATCTGTCTTTCCTTCTCAGGAACCAGCATGCAAACATGCATCCTCTCTCTCAGAAGTAGCTGCCCTGGTTTTCAAGATTTTGCTGTTTATTTTAGTAAACTAGACCACAGGACCATCTTCACTGTGAGTCCCCTTCAACCTGCTGCCATGGATAGATAATTTTGCTTCTGGATAGAGGCTGCCTTGAATTTTTGATCTCTTAAATTGGAAACTATATTTAAAAAAATGAACTTAGATATTCCTCTGCTGTGCTATTCCTAGCAAAATTGTCACAAATGATTTTCTCTCTTTCATTCCTATTTCCTCCCTAAATTTTGACGAGTGAACAGATAATAAAAAGAGGACAATTCTAGCCCTCTCTACTGACTAGTGTTTTTTAAGGGTCGTTGCATAATTAAAACTTGCCAGCACTGTTCACAGCACCTTTGGTATTGTAAAGAGATAAACCACCTCTGATTAACAATGTGTAAATAAATTTTCACAGCCTTGACTGCTTGCCCTATGAGCCTGACGGTACTAAGTGACCTGACCACTTGAGTACTGACCAAGAAAGCTACAAGCCAATGGTGAAATATCTCTCTAAATAAGGACAGGAAAGATGGCTTCACAAAAAGAATGCTGTCTCGTCTTAGCATGCGGTAAACTTTTGAGGTTATTGCTGGTGGCCAGATATAAAAAGCAGATCTGCACATATGTTCTCTTGATAAATTTTAAGCAGGGGACCATGCCGTGGTTGAGGTTTGCATCTCAAATATGGAGTGATAGAGTAGGAGAAAAATTTGGCACAGCAGCCAGAGGTCCGGAATGGCGGTGCAGACACAAGTGGAAAGTTTCGAGGCAGGACAAAGGTTCTGAAGTTAGCGATGGGATCAGACGGCTGCAGCAGCGAGACTCTAGTGCAGCAACTGGAGTGACTCATCCAGACACAGTTGTTCCTCGCAGGAACCGGGATGGGGTTTGTCCCTTGGGATTCAGTCTCGCCAAGCTGAGCTTTGCTGGATTACTGGCGGGAGCTTGCTTGGTTTGTCAGGCTTCCTGCTAAATCACTGCATGCGTGAGCCTCAGTCTCCTGTGGTGATGATCTCCCTTTCCTCTCCATTTCCAAGACAGCGTTTCCCCTGAAAGCCATACTGGATCATAGGAAAATTCAGGTCAGAGGAGACTGCAGATCACCTTGTCCGACCTCTTGCCCAAAGCAGGGTCAGAGATGAGGACAATCATCTAGTGAGAGGCTGGGTGAGATTGGGTTGGGTAAATGGGAGGTTAAATTCTCACCTTAAGCTCGGTGCTAGGGAAAGGACAATGACCCTTCTTTAGCAGCTGACCTGAAGGACAGCCTTTTATGAATCAAGTGGGATGGCATTCTGTTTTTCATCCCCAACCCTGTGACAAATGACGATCTTAGAGCACTCTGGCCAGCACACCCTTTCAACGACTGGAAAAGCTACTGATTTCAAAATGATCCAAAGCTGTGAAGAACAGCCCTTGTTTCTCCAATTTCAAGGTTTCCCCTGAATTAGGTATCATTCCTCATTTACAGAAAATAAAATGAAAAGATGGACCTCTGCAAGCAGAATGAAAGATCTAGAGCTAAATCAGAGTTAAAGAACAAATTGTTAGCACTGAAGACGACACTGCTTAAGCTTGGCTGCTAAAGGATGTATTTTCAAGGTCTCCACTGGCACTAAGTTATTTTTTATGCCTTTTACCCTTTCATTACACCAGCTGAAGTGTGGCAATGCTCATATCCTCATTATGCAAGCGGAAACATGGGATGGTATAAAGGAAAGAGTAGGGTTCATTTCAGTCAGTATTAGCAATCTCAATATGATATCTTGTCTAAGTTGGTCATTTATACTTTTTTCTGGAGCAGCTGAAGCTAGATGCGCATATTTAGAGTGCAAATTAACTGGTTTCACAGGAACCTGTCTCAGATGAATCCTTGTCAGACTTTGTCAGAGGACCATTCTGATGAATAGAAATTAAATGGAAGAGGGATGCTGCTAAGTGAGCTAAATACTTCATTTTCGAACATCACCTTTGATTTGAAAGACCTGTTTTGCTTGGAATTCCTTTTCATTAAAGAAATAATGCGTTCAGTAATAACAACTACATAAAACTCCAAATTAGTTTATTAGTCCTTGGACAATCTAGATTCTGGTATGACCCCATTTTCCAATAAAAAACTTTGTGATTTCTGTTCATTGCTCTTGATGACAGTTTCTCGCTGGGGAAGATGAGACTGCAGAACTGTTTACCAGGCTTAGTGTGATGGGTGCCGTTAATGACTCCTGCTCAGTGATTTTTCTAACTTCCTTACCTTGATGCCCTGACCTGGTTGTACCAGTTCTACAAAACTGTCACATCTTCAGGATGACCTTACAGACAGCTCCTCTAGGGATTTTTCTAAAGCTGGGTTATCAGCTGTTTTCCATCTGATCTAGCTTTTTTGTTGTTATTATTCTCTTTTTATTTTTTTCCTTTCCTCTGCTTTTGTTTAGATCCAGCAAAATCAATAAATATCCCAGCAAAAAGCATTCCTGGAAGGTTAGGGTGTGTGGAGCCACATTAGCCATTAAAAGTGTCTGCAGGGCACAGTTCCCAGTCAGTAGACGTGGGGGTGGGATTTCTCTCATTTAATATCAGATGTCTGCAAATTATTTAAGTCTGTGCTAGTCACTCATTTCTCCCTTTATAGTGAAGGCAGCCTCCAGACACCCATTCACTCCCTGGCCTCCAGGTTCAATTTCATTAAAGGTCTCTATAATCCTGTTTAAAAGAAAAAAGCAAAACAAACAATCAAACAAACCAACCCCCTAAATGAGTCCTCCTTTGCATCAGGGCAGGTAGAATTTAAAGACTGCTGGACAGTACTGCCTCTGAGTATCTCAGGGATTTTGTAAGTCTATTTTTACTTCTAGCTGCTCTCTCCTCTCATAGGTTACACACCAGAGACTCCAGTCCATTGCAGCTGACTTAAACCCCTGCACGTCAAATAAAGAGCAGCTAAATTTTCAGCAAAGTAGGGTCAGTTCTGGTTTCATTCAAGATGTAAAGCCAGATACTTTAAATGCACTTTGCAAGAGAGGGTTAAGTTACAATAATAAACTTACTTTCACTGGCACTAGCTCGTGTAGAAGGAGAAAAAGAAAAATTATGCTCATCCATTTCTATACAGCTTGGCAGGAGATGGGAAAAGCAGAGCAGGGTTTCTAGGAAAGCTCAAGGAAAGTCACTGCTTAGAAAGCTGATCTGGTGAATTTTACTTTATTTTTTTTTTTTTCCTGGATTCTTACAAAACCACACAGGCCAGGAGGGATTTACTTCAGTGTCTGCCACAGTGCACGGCAATGAGCACTGGGCCAAAAAGAAGCTTTTTATGGATGATGTTATATGTGCTGAGCATTTCTGTGGCCCTGTTCAATTAGATGAGAAAGAAAGTCCTGAAGTGGAAAGGGCACCAAATATGTTTCTCTAGAGCTTCAACCATGTGGAAAGCCAGACTGCAGTTCATGCATATCTCTGTCTATACTGGCATTTAAATGTATATTTAAGTATGACCTTGAGATGAGAGTCAAGCCTCTACATATCTCTTGTCAAGTTAGTCAGTCAGACAGGAACAGCTCTGCTTGATTTGGAGGTGTGAGACCCATCTTATTCCTCTTTCCTTCTCAGGCTCTTCACTTGCTGCACCTTCTCCAGGTCTGCATGGTTCTGGTGCTGGTCATCCAGAAGCACTCGTCCAGTTCTCTGCTCCTGCTTGTCAAAGGGTTTGGGTGTGCACTAGTAACGAGGGCTTGGATCCTGGTGGGGTGTTGTTCCACTTCCCTTAGCGCTAGCTGATGAGGCTGTAACTTTTCCTCTTGTACAGGTGCCTGCAACCTGTGGTCCTACCATACATAAAGGAAATCTAAGCATGTGTATTATTTTTATTCATGTTCTGTTAAACCACTGCTTACATTGCTTTCTCACATTATTTTCGATGATATTTTACACTATTTAATATACAAAAGCCTGCTAAATTAGTTAAGATTAGATGACACAGCTGCAGTCTTCTCAGACAAGTTTGGCAGTGAGCTAAATGTATAAGCTACTCCAAAGACCTCTAAGAACAAAATTCAGGATATACTCTTGTCATTCAAAAAGGATGGTCCAGCTCACCATGTGTTTTGCTTTCAGAATGATTAACGGACGGGAGATCTGCGGCAAAGCGTAGTTCTGAGCAGCCATCAGTCTGAACAGTCCAGAAGGTACTCCAATCTACATGCAAAAAAGATGTATTGGGCAGGGTTTGGGGAAGAAGAAAAGCAGTGCATCTTGTGTTCCACAACCAAGAGAACGTGACTATGCACAACTGTAGTCCCTATGATGAGAAGCTTATGGTTTAAGTACCTGTCTAACAGAAACCATACTTGCAGGAGCAGAGAAAATCACCCAAATCTGTCTGAAGGGGCTTTGCAGTGTTTTCACAACATCTCCTTTGTTTTGATACACGGGAGAAGGGGAGGCAACTATTGCAGAAGTTTCACAGTTCTAAAGATGATCATTTGGCCAAAACAACACTCCACCAACCGCATGTTTAGGTGGACTGTGAGCAGAGGATTGTGAATGGTTTAGTAAGTTGTCATGCTGTTGGCCGTGCTGTGGTAACTTGACCACAAGTCCATTGTAATGCAAAGTACTAATTTGCTTAAGCCATCTTCAGAGCCCACTTACATGGATCTCACTACACCGGGAGAAAGGGCGTATGGGTCTCTAAAAATAGATGTCTAGTGCCATTTGAGGCTCTCGGGAGTCTAAGACATCCACACAGGGCTCTTGGATACCAGACAGGTCTTGGAGAAGACTCATGGTCCTCCACATGATAGAGACGAGCTGGAATACCCTAGAGCATCTCAGATGGCTTTGGACACCCACGTTTAGGCAAATGAATAATAGCTCTTAACCACCACGGCCAGCTTGGAGGGAGGGGGAATGACTCTCCTTTGAAAAGGACTGAAATCTTTCAAATTGCTCCACCATACACTTATGCGGGTCTGACCATGCCCTCAATCCGACTGCCATCCCAGCTGGGAAGATGAAGCAGTAATCATAGTGTTTGCTTACTTGCATATTCCACATAATGCAGAAAAAACAGCTGAGACACATGGGTACAACTAACACGGGGAAATCTAAAGATTATATGTAGTTTTGTCCCAGTCTTCACCTGGAGAGTTTTTTATGCATCTCTCACTCTGAAAGACAAGTAATTACAAGGGATTCTCAGGCTTCTTTTAAGAAGAAAATAAAGCAATAATCCTCAGAAGTGCATAAGAAACCTTAAAAAAGTCAAAATGGAAAAATTTCCAGTATGAGAAGGCAAATTAAAAGAGCCTACATTTATTTTTGTAGAAGTCTGATGAAGTTTAAGTTGATAATATGACTGGGGTGGGAGGGGGGAGGCAGAGAGAGGGCTGACTCATGTTTTTTGAATGTTTGGGGTTAACACCAGTGTGTTTGGCAAATTCTTGTGTGTACTTAATATGTGTGAAGGAAATTATAATTGGTCCATAGATGATTTGTTAACTAAAAATAGGGCTAAAGCTGTAAAAATATTTGTAACATAAAATTTCACCAACTCTTCATCATTCTTTAGTGCTTTTCTCAGAACACATTGCTAACTACAGGGTCTCTAAACACCTCTCCATGGTAATTTATTTCAGGGCTGATGTCAAAGCTGAAGATGCATTTCAGCACATTGTGCGAGATCTGCAAAGGCAGTTAAACCAGATGAGGACCTACCGAACTAAGGGAGCAACTCCTTCTCGGTCGCAACATTGAATTGCCTTGCCGACTTCAATGCCTTTACCCTCCCAGCACCCCTTGTTGGCTTCGAAACCTGCTCTGGTGCTGTATTTGTAAGTGAAGCAGCAGCAGCAGCAGCTGAGGTTTGTCTGCCTGGTTGTCTGAGCAGCCTGTCCTTGGTGGCTGAAAATGTCCCCAAAGAAAGGAACTCGTGCCAGGATTTGCCAATCACCATATTACCTTTCTAGCCCTAATTTTGCATATTGTCTCCATATTTTGACATCTTCCTGCCCGTGAGATAGTCTTGGCCACTTCTTCTTCTGAGGCAATAGCAAAAAACCTGCTAGGACTCCTGTTGTCCACGCACCCCAAACAGGAATGTTCCCAGATGTCCTTGGCAAACTTGCCATGAGAAAGGAACCCCAAGTGAGTCGCCACTGTGTGGTCCCACTTGTTACCTGGCACATCACCTCATTTTCTTGGGTACATGCAGGGAAAGTCCCAGGATAAACCTGAAACTGAAAGTCCAGTTGAAGTTGGTGGAAATAATCCTCTCTTGACCTTCATGAACTTTGGCTGGTATCCAGACTCATGATGTTCACACCTCCTTAATGCAACCTCCGGTACTTGAGTCATGTAAAGCTGGGTCGGGGGAAATGTCAGGTAATGCAGCGTAAGCAGCCACCCCGGAGGAGGCGAGTTGATCGGCTTTTCCCAGCTCTGCCGCAGTTGAACGCAGAGTTTATGAAGTGCTTCTTCTCTGAGTGCATCCAAACTGAGCAGCGGCTTTTGCCGTGCCTGCGACCGGAGACCGTAGAACATGAGCTGCCACAGACACCTCGCCGTTGGCCCCAGCCTTGCTCGCCTCTCTCTCCTCTCGGCAAGCTCTGCCCCCTCCCAGTCACCCCCCTCTTCTTCCTCTTCCCAGCCCCATGACAGTACTGTGGCTGGCTCCAAAAATCTGTCGGCTGGAGTTCCTACTCCCTGAAATTATAAGCGATGGTTTGTGAAATGGTGGAGGCCTGCTCAGTGTTATCTGCCTGTCACCCTTCATTTGCCCTTCATTAATAGGTGGATGAACTTGGACAAATCTCGCAATTTACTCTGCTTCCCTCTTTTTGCCTTCCCAGCTCACGTCCCTTCTGCTGCCCTGCACCATTCAGTTCCCAACCCATCCCCTTCTCCCCCTCCCAGCCCAAGTCAAAAAGCAATAGTAAACCCAATGTCCTTTCCCCAGCCTGTTATCCACTCTTCTAAGCTTAAACCTTGTTCACAGCATGCAACCAGAAATGAGAAAGTATACGTGCTCACACACATGTGCAAATGCACACGCATGTGTGTGAAAACACTGCCTTCGCATCAAGGTTTGCATCTTGTTGCAGAAGGGGTGGAGAGCTTGGGAGGAAATCCATCTGGGAATGGGTGCGAACTGCAACTTTTCAGTTAATTTATTTTTTTCTGCCAATCTCCACCCCAGCTCTCTGCATCCAGCGATGTATTTTTTCCTTTAGGGAGCAGAGTTCTGCTGCTCACAGGCACTAGATTGAATTACAGGTCACATCCCTGCTTGGTGTGAAATCAACAGTCACATGGATTCATATGAGCTAACAAGCTAATGTTCACTTATTTGAGTAATTATATGTCCATTCCCTCCTCTTATTACCAGGGGATGCCTAGCATGGTGTTGTTTGAATAGACTTAGGTGACTGATGTCAAAAAATGATGCACAATTTGGAGGAGAGAAGTTAGGATCGTAGCTGAACCACATGCTAGTTGCCCCGTGGAGGGCTTGCGACAACTTTGTGGGCACAGCATGGGAAACCAGCATCCGGCAGTGCTGGAATCACTGCTTTCTTGCAGTCGGATATCACAGTAAGCAGAAAAGTCTTGGATGGATCCAGCAGATTGTTTGTTATGACCCTCACGTTGCATTTATGCTTACAATCTAGCACAGGGGTAAGTAGTGAAGGAACAACTTCTCCATTTACTGATAAACACTCTTAACCTTCAAAACTGCATGGAAACATGCTCCTGAAAATATTTTCTTTCTATGCTAACTCCTACACAGCACCCAAATGTGACGTGCAAGTTCGCTGGTTCATCTGGGCCAATATGGTCAGGGTTAATAACTGAGTAGCATGAATGACCAAGTCCAAGCATCCAGAGATAGTCCTATAACTCTTTATTTTGCTGCTAGTAGAAATCTGAGATAGGAGTAAGCAAAGGTATAGCTTTGTGTAAATGGTAGCTCCCTCAGTTATAGTTGTGACTTCTTAATACTCAGTGCTAATTAAACAGACTTGGAGATACGGGCTTTAGACTGAGAATAAATAGACAGTTTATTAGATAAAAAATGTCAGCTGGGGCATTTGACCTCCACAAAAGAAGATTTTGTCTTTTTCTTTAGGAAAACAACATCACCCAGTCACAATCATCAACATTAGCATCATTAGAGGCAGGACCTCAATGGTCTGTGCTCCTCTGTGTAATGGCTAGGCAAAGCTGGACTTCTTTTGACATATCCCTATGATTAGAACTAAAAAGTCAAGTTTCACTGGATGTGACCAGAGCTTTTTCTCACTTTTCCTTCTGGAGGATCTTTGTCTCCCAGTCTGAGAGCCAGCTTTACCCAGATCTTGGCTATTCTCCTGGATCCTCCTGGGTTGTTGGGTTGGTGGTGGACTCTGGTCAACTTTAAAATAAATATTGCACTGGTTTCCTGGAGATGGTCCCTGGAAGGAGACCCTGATGCCTGTAGTTGTAGATCACTGTGAATGAAGGTCTCCCACCCATCTGAAGGTCTTCGGAGTCAAGCTACTGTTGGCTGCGCTAGTAGAATGCAGGAGGCGTGCCTTTCTCTGGAAAGAAAACAGAGCAAACACCTGGGCTATTTTTTTTTCTTTCTTTCCAATTTTGTGAGTGTGTGAGTGCCGGATTTGTGCCAATTTAGGTCAGTGCACACAGCACAGCAGAAAAAACAGAACAAAGCCCTGAAGGAACTCAGCAGAGTGGAGCAGGCCAGGCTTCAGTAGCTGAGGCAGCAGGTGGGCAATGTTAACTGGGCTTGGCCGTCTTCAGCTGTTTTGAACATTTGCTGGTGGAAGGAGATGATCAGAGGTCACCTCTGTGTTACAAGGGAGCGCTGTTTCTGGTTTGGGATATTGATCATTAATTAAGAGCAGGTGTTGGTTGTCTAGACAACTATGTGGCCTAGCCAAAAAAAAGTGGCTTATCAGGTGATTATTGGCAAAAGGTTGGGAATGAACCACTCAATGATCTTCATTTTGGTTTAGTTTACAATGTTTAACCATGGAATACCACTTTTTTCCCAGTGAGTCAATGAATAATTTTATAAATCCACAGCATTATCTTCAGGATTCACTCTGATTCTCCATCACAAAATGCAGCTCAGACCTGTATCTGGTAGGATTTCACTCCATTTGAGCTTTCAACAGAAACATTACAACTGAGGCTGATCTTGTCTGCCTAGTTATGAGTTTTTCTGGGAAGGAAACAGCTGGCGTGATGGGTTTTGAATGAGGCCAGTGAACCCTTGCTCACTTTCCCATGCAGAGTTGCACAAAACTGTTGTTAACGGATGAGCATCACCTAATCCTGTGCTGTTTGGACGTTGGTTCCTCTACCTGCTAAATCTTCATCCTCTTGGAGCTATGGCACATTGCAAACCCTCACACCTTTTCAACTGTTATGTATATCTTTGCATATGTGTAAAAGTATGGTTATATCTGTCCCTGGTCATTGCAGGGGGATTGGACCAGATGACCTTTAAAGGTTCCTTCCAACCTAAACTATTCTATGATTCTATAGCTACATAGGTGCATGCATGTATGTATATGTATACCCATATTTTGCCCCGTATTATTCTCAACTAGCTACTATTTGAGAGGGAAAGACTACATGGCCTGCTGTTCTGGCTATTGTATGCTAATTTCTATGTTCCTGCATTTCAATTTGTTGAATCTGTTTGCTCACAAATGCAGGAGAATCTGTAAAATGCACTTTACAATAGGTTACATTAATAATGCTGCTCTGGATTAATCTCATTTTAAATTCAATTTACCCTTAGAGGTATTTGCATGCTTTCTTCATATCCTCCTTAAATGGCTTCGTAAGGGACTTACAAATCCCTTGGTATGACAGGTGGTTTATAAGTAGAGTACTTGGTTCTGGCTTATGCAGAGCTCCCATCCCATCAAGTGATATCACCACTTTGCATCCATGGAGGAAAGGGGAGATTCAGACCATGAAGTCTGTCCTGCTCAGCCAGCGAGAGATCATTGTCTTCTCATGGATCTGAGCTCATCGGATACGTTTGATGGAGGGCATCAGAAAATCCATTTGATGCTCATTGTTGAATTTATAAGGGATTAATAACTCGCCTGGGTAGAAATCAGGTCTTACACCGTGTTTGGGAAGGACTGGCTGAGTCTGAAGTTGACTGTTCAGTCACCCTGTTCTGGATTTGTGCTGCTAATCTTAGATGTTTGGAAGACAGACGTCTCAGTCTAGCCTGATCACAGCAGGCTGCCTTTGTACTGCCTCGCTAGAAAGAGACTTCCCAGTGCACAACGATACACACGAGACCTGCTAGCAAAGATCAAAAGCTGTAATAACAATGTGATTGTGAGATCAGGAGAGAACACCAGTATCCCATGAGGCTTCCCTAGATCCAAGTAAGCTTTCTGTGGAAAGGGCTGAGACTTCTGACTCGGCTTTCTCAGTGGAAAAGGTCCTTAATTTGGGCATCTTGCAGACAGTCTCCGAGCTCTTGAAACCTTTGAGGTACCAACCTCCGTGTAGCGGAAGAGCATCTCTGAGCTACATCCCTCAATGCTGCCCTGGGCTCAGGCGCTACGACGATGGCAGATGTAGGAGGCATGATGCTGGGCAAAGCAGATATCTGAGCTGTGCAGGTACGGCTGTCCCTTACTCATTTTCCCATTTCTTTTTTCACCTACACCATATGTTAACACCATGGCAGCGTATATCTTTTTTCCCTGCGTGTTTAGACACCTCTCAAGCACATGGAAGCTGCTTCTTTTAGAAATAAATAAGTTCTTAATCAAGAACAACAATTATTTCAGTCCTTTTGGAATAAATGTGAAGATTTCTTCTGTAGTTAAGGATCACACTTGACTTTTTTTTCCAGAAGGACTTAAGCATAAGCTTAAGATGCAGCCCTTTTTCAGATTCTTTGCTGAACAAAACCTTTGATCTCAATTATTTAGTTACCTTCCCCCTCATCCTTTCTCATCCCTTTTCTCATCTTCTACTTCTAATCTAAGCTTGCCTTATATAAATAAATCCTAAATTGACATCATTTCTCTGCGGCACGGAACACTGTTTATGTTGAATCAGGTTTGCTGTTTTGTTAGCGTAGAAGGCAACCTGAATGGTCCAGGTGCAGCAGCCTGAAGCTTAGTGGCTTGAAACGAACATATGGATTGATCCAGTCAAATTCTTACATTAATTAACTGTACTTCTTAACTGTTCTCCTTTTTTGTCCCCTCACACCCGCTCCTTTGTTAAATGAAAACATTATCTTGATTCATGCCGTATAGATTTGCTTTTGGTCTGACACAGAACTGAATTGGGTTTTACTTGGCAAAGCAACGTATTGCAAAGGTTGCTGAAAAGAGTGTGTGATCTCTATGTGATTTTTTCTTCTCTTTTGTTTCTTTCACTCGCAGGTGAAATCAACATAGATCTATAAATGAGGTGTGTCTAATTTAAACTACTGACTACTTTATCGGTGATAAATTTGCTGTAACTATTTCCTGAAGATATTTGTTTTCTTTTCCCCACTTATGCTGAGAGTTGAGACATTATTTTTCTATGGAAAGGCCATTTAAAAAGTCCACTTCCAGCTGAAACAGCTCTAGTCTTCGCTAATATATATATTTGTTTAAATGACTTCTACATAAAAAAAATAACAAAAATAATCCCTGAAAAGTACAAGTCCTTGATCAGAACTGGGTTGTTTAGGCTTCATTAACAGCTTTGCCACAAATTTCCTCTGTAACTTGGGTGTGTTATGTTACCTCTTTACCTTATTTATGAATTGGTGGAAAATAAGAAAAACGCTCCCCTTTTCTTCTCTCTCAACACTGGACGTTCTGCGTAGCAGATTCAGTACATACTTTATAAGCTATCCCTAATTGAGCGTCACTTAAGGGTCCCTTTACACTGCCGGAATAGTGCACACATTTTTTAT
>JMFS01018769.1:0-24813 GCA_000699545.1 Podiceps cristatus
ACTTGTAGACATCCAGTCTCATGAGGCGGTGATGATGAGGCGGTTGATGAAGTGGAAGAGAGTAGGAGGGAAAAGCTGGGGGCAATGAAGAGCAATGCAAATGTTTCAGCTACAGAGCACGCTTTACAAACTTACTTGTATCTAAGATGACTACTGTAGTTCTAATAAAAGACAACTATCTACAAGAAAATTGACCATTTGCAGCCTCTTAGCCCACATCTGTTTTAGTCAAGGTCAGTCTACCCTTGAAATATGCCTTAAAAGAGCTATACCAGCTGCTGGGACCTCCTGCTCTCACCAGACTAGCCTTTCCTCCCGCTCTTGCATTCTGAGGCTCCATCTGCACCCTGAGCCTCCACGCAGTGTTGCTTTGTCTCATGGCAACAACCCCTTAGTCCTCCGGCATTCACTCCTTACTTCTATAAGGAAATACCTTGCTCCTCAGTATGTTTGTTGTGTTGCAGCACATGTTGTTCATGAGATACGGTTTACAGTGGGAAACTCTCACTGCAAAATGTTCAGAGAAGAGGGCTCTAACAGAGCTAGGCAAGAATATCAGAGCAAGGCAGGGAGGGAGGTAGCTGTCTATACATAATCTGAGGGAGAGCAGAAGAGCTATTTCTAGAGAGTAACTTCAGCTCAGGGAAAAAAAAAATGCTATGAGTCAGTCATTTCCCACTTATTGTCTGGGAATTGCGATAATTCTAATAATCAGAGTAACAAGCTTCTGGCAACAGCTTTCCCATTAGACCAGTGGATACCAAAACCCTAACTAATCTACATCTGAAGCTTGATAAATTTATTCAAAAGAAAGGAGTAAGTAAGAACAGTTACGGGGAAGTGGCAAACTTCATGTTGGTGTGATCTTCAAAATTTAAAAGTGACAGGATTTGCATTTTCTTCCACAAGAAGAATGATAAATGACAAAACGTTTGCATTTAATTTTTGAAATCTATCAATAGATATTTTAAAAAATCTCTGTAATATACTACATTCATTTGGCATAGATTTCTGCACAAGCTTATTTTTGCAACTAAGAGTGCACTCTCATCGAAACTTTCAAGTTTGCCAGACAATACCTACTTTCCATAAAATAATTTTATTGCCCTCAGTAATTGCACAAAATGGAAATTAATTACTGACAAGAGTCCTGTCTACGGTTTTTCATCATTTTATGCAAGACTTTAAAACCTATTTTACATACTGATGAAACATTGGCTTTTTTCCCTTATGCTCTCTGAATCTTCCCTAATGACTGAAGATGTATTACACTGCATCTTCAGTGGATTAGGCAGCTCCTTAGCAACATTCCTTTGAAACTCATGAGAGTAAACCAGTCAGTTCCTGCAGAGATAATGTGTTTAACTTCAGAAGTTGCTGTTGAATATCCTGGATTAGTGCTGGAAATGGAAGGATTTTTTTGTCACTTGAAGAAGCAAATATATCATCCAGCTGGTTTCGAAATGCAGAACCAAGAATTCCACATGGATTGAGACCTGGGTGTTTCAGCCATCCCATCCTGTGAGTCTGCCATTACACTCACAGCCATGATAAACACCAGACCAGAAAATCCTGATATTCTTAAATGACTATCCAACATATCCCAAGTGTTAGTGTTTGCCAGGAGTTCAGGAAGAGGTATTGAATCCAATATTTTTCTACTACTTCCTGTGTTTGTAAGCACATCTCATGACTGTTGGGAAGTGCTTTAAAATAGAGCAGCAATTAGAAAGGAAAGAAGAGGTTCATTCATCATTAAAAGGATACTTGTTTACTGACGGGAGTGGAGTTCTGTTAGTGTCCTTCTTTTTCACTATCCTGAAACCTATACACACCACTTTCCCTCTTTGATGAGGTTCATTGGATGACAGCTCCTGGAAAAGTTTTCCTTTTTCTGATTTAATTACTTTTCCCTGCTTTCCTTTTTGTCTTTGTAGTTGTTTTAGTGCCACTCAGTGTCCCAGATGGTCAGTCTGGGAAGCAGACACAGACGTTTTCAAAGAGACAATGTTGATTTCCTTTGGACCCAGAATGGCCTTCTCCTCCCACTGCCCCATCCACACTCATCCACAGATTTTAATCCCCAATAAACACAGTATTTAAATACGAGGAGAAACGTGGGCCACAACTTGAATCCAACTAAAGACACAGGGAACCATGGCTGGCATTGCCAGAATATTGTTTAGCAGAGCCTGGTACCATTGTTTGCAGCATGGATAAAACCAGCTGTCCATGTTACACTTGACTGAGAACTACACAAGGGAGGGAGGATCATGTGTGAATAGGAAGTGATAGGAGAGGAGATGAAGAAAGCAAGCTGACATGCTCAAGACAAGGTCTAAGAAAGAGAAAAGCTATGAAAGCCTTCCCGGATATTTTAATCTGTGCCAATAACAGCAAAATTCACTACCCCTTTCGGCCTTTGCGCAAAATATAGAAACAAAATAAACATTTTGGCATAAAGTCGTCACAGAGGAAATACAGTACTGTATACTGTGAAGTACTAACTTGCTTGACTGAGCACAACTCTGTCTTACAGATGTTTCTCTTAAAACCAGATGCACACCAGTAGGAAGTCCACCTGCATTCTTTCATCACTCATTCTGACTTAATAACTTTAGTACTACAGAAACAAATAGGTGTCTACATTTAATTTACACTCTTGAAGCTGAGTAAAATGAAAGGCAGAATCAAGCTCAAAACCAGATATTTTGTAGCAATATCAAAACTGAAGTGTTGTTAGTTCTGACAGGGTAGTTAATTTTCCTTAACTTCTAGTGACTTCTTCCCACCAATGAACAAAAGAAAAATATTGTGTACTATGTGAAATTCTTTCATTGATTATAGAAGAGAATTATTACATAACTGCACCTGAGGGCTGCAATTACAGGAATATGAAATGATACTACATGTTTTTTTTTCTAGTACCATATTGAAAAGTTTTATGCTGTGTTTTTAATTACAAGCAGGAAATTTTCACTCTATAGGTAATGTCAAACAATAATTTCTTCTCATTAGCTACCTGTCAGCATTTATTTTCTCTACTGCAGGGAGAGGGGGAAGAATCACAAATCAAAATGTTGAAAAAAACCCCAAAAGTGCAACATGTGTTCCTTTGCTTCAGGAACAGGGCATTTTTTACAGCACCCTGATCCAAACTATAACAGGTGACATAGTGGTGAGTGTTTAGGAAAAATGGAATGCATCAAAACAATTTGATGAGAACTTATTGTATGGTACCAAGAAATCTTCTGAAGGCTTGTTCTACAATTCAACATTTTGTTGCTGTGAAGTATGTTTTTTCAACCAGATTTCCTTAGAAAATGAGGTAAGTATAATTACGCTTTCTACTACTTATTAGTCCGTTGGCCAAGGTGACAGAGGGATACTAGGCTAAGGAATATGAAGTACTTACAAATACCATGAAGATCAGCAGCTGGTAAAATGAGAAAGAACCTAGTAAATATCTCCGCTGACAGGGAAAAGTCTGTAGCACTGCCGCATTGGCCCAGCCTGTCTGTGCACTAACTCAGCATTCAAAGCAGAGAACATGGGCGAAGGAACTGGACATAGTGGGAAAAGCAGGACCTGTAAGGTCAAAAGAAGCCTGCAAAGGAACTAAACGTATTGTGGTGACCGTGGTGTAGGGAGGTAGGATATCAATCCATTGAAAATCAGGGTTCATTAATTCCAGCATTTAGAGAACAAGTTGCTTTGATTAGCATAGCTAATCAGACAATCTCTACTGAGAATTTAGTTGTACTAGAAAAATGGTGACTTACAAAGCAACAATTAAGCCTTTTCCTTTTTTTGGATACACTATATCAATCTAGGCTCTTTTCTGTTGCTAACATGACATTAGTACGTGGGAGTGACAGTCAAATAGTATTGCTCTATACGTGGAAAAGCCTTAAGGGATTTCCCGCAGTCAGTGAGATATCTGTTGTGCTAATACATACCACAAAACATTACTATGCCTCAATGTGATTTAGTATGGTCCTTAACAAAGGCATTTGGCAGTTTTTCTGGTCTGGCAAACTCCCTTGAAAGCCAAGCACGTCTGCTTGTTCTTTTGTGTGTCATCCTGTTTGAATGGAACTACAACTGCTCCACCAACTCTGCGCACAGCAGATGTCGGGCGCCTAGCCTGCATACATGTCAATTGTATGTACATCAGTCAACCTTATTTCAGCTTCTCCCTCCTCAGGTATCAAACACGCTTCTTCCAAGTTTAGTGGCCTCATCTGAAAAGTTTTTTAAAAAATTTACAAACCTTTAAGTTGCATAGTGGAAACAAACACCCAAAAAAGATAACTGCCTTCTACAAACCCTGCGTAAGCAGGACTAGAGGAAAGGCCTCTGCTGGGGTGCAACAGAAGTGCTTCTGTTTTCTGACAGAGGGACCAGCTTGTGCAAACTTGAAAAAGCTGCTGCAGCAATTGCAGAGGAGAGTCAATTAGCAGCACAAAAAACCAAATACCCCTCCCCAGCAGGCTCTATGGTGGAGCTGAATCGCCTTTTTTTCTCCCCATAACTCTTGGGCATGTTGAGCTCTTGCTGCTTTCTCCACAATCCAATGACAGTTTGTTTTCATTTGAATTTTAATTTCCCCTTCAGTTCTTCTTCAGTTCCCCGCAGCAATTGGTAATGGGCTTTTAATTGCTCATTTAGTGAATGACGTGTAAGGGATGGACTGAAGAAGGCTTTGATGATACTTAAAAGGCCTTAAGTTTTCTCTAAATTTGAGTCCAAGCTAAATTCCTAGAGTGACTCTTCACCCCCTGAACTCTGGCAAGGTTTCAAAACTTTGACCATCTTTCTTAATTCTCATTTTCAGAAAGCTCTGATTGTCATTGCAGGCAATGACATTGCTCCAGCTTCCCTGCATTCCAAACTCCAGATTATACCAGGCATGGAGCTGGGTGTGGGCCACATTCTACTCAAGACTGGTAGCTGGGATGGGGAAGAGAGTGGTTTAAAGGATGTAATTGTAGTAGCTATCATGACTGTTTCTGAGAACAATTTTTTGCAGGTTCAGGATAATCTTTTTAATGTCAATAAGGTTCTGTGGTAAAATACGGGGGAAATGGGAATGAAATAACCCAGCTTGTTGTATGATTCTCTGGCCAAACTGAGACATTCAAAGACAGTTAAATAGGTATTTGGCTGAGCAAATCAAGGCATTTGGCTACTCACAGGCTTATTCAAAGATGAAATCTTAATAGTTTAATAAAGTCTGAAATTTTCTATATTTTGAAGGAAAAGGAGCTAAGACACTGCTTGAGCTAAATTATAAAATAGAGCAGAAGCATTTTCTCCTATTCGTACTTTGCAGCTGTGCCTGTACTGAAAAAAAATAATCACTGCCATATTTGAAGGTAAGAAAGAGACCATATACTCTGCTACTAGGACTTCAGAACTTTTGCCAGAGTTCTCAGAATTCAGCCATTGGTACCTCATTTTAATGTCCAGAAATCTCTCTTGAAGTTAAGTGCTTAAGCAGAGTCACAGCAAAACTCCACATGAATCTGTATTACTCAGGGGAACTGGAAAGACTAGAGCTCAGGTCTGAGGAACTGGGACTGTGAGTCCCACTGAAATCCAGAGCTGGGCTCTGGTGGCAGTTTCTGCCTGTAAGGTTTTGGCCAAGCAGAAAGAAGGTGCAGAGCCCTCACCACTGCCCTCACCACCTGACCATCCTTCACTGCTCCTAGGGAACTCAGAGTATACAGTTAGCTGGGACATCACCTCTCTTTGCCACCTCCGGGTCACAGAGGCAGACAGCCTTGCACCTGAGGAAAGCCGCATGGAAACAGTTAAAGTCAGTAAAGCCACTGGGAGAAGAAATAGTTTTCCAGTCACTCAAGTTGCCTTGGTTTTCTGGTCTAAGTTTAAACCTCTGCATTTCATATTTCCCGTTGAAATGATGTTTAACAAAGGCCTACATTTCTGTGCAGCTGTGAAATACACATCTGCTTTCCAAGGCAGCAGATAACAATTAGGGGAAGCTGATACAAATGTAAAATGAATTTATGTTTTCTAATTGCTCTCAGTGCTTGTATTCACTCTCAAAGGCACTGAAGAGATGGATGTTAAGCTTATACTGAATGACAATTTCTGTTTCCCTTGAACTTAGGGCAAAAATCCCATCAGCCTCAATGGGTGCAGGCTAACACATGATATTGTTACATTCCATCTCCATCCAGCTTTTGGGTTGATGTTCACAGTATGTGATATCCTATCTAGCTGGGCCTTGTGGGGACAATATTCCACTGATCTGCTTAGCTGGTAGCCCAAAACTGGCATGGATTAGGTTATTTTTAAACTAGCTAATCATGCACCATTTTTCTTGGTGTCTTGAAAATTATGCAGCAAGATATATCATACAAGACCAGTTGTTATAAATCAGATTACACAGCCTATACTATAAACACAGGATTAAAAACATTTGTGCTTTATTTAAAAGATAATTTACACTTATTTCCTCATTTCCACTCTCAGTTTCCCGGCAGAAGGAAAAGCTCCTCAGGCTCCCCAGATCTTTTCCAGTTACTTTCTGACTGTGAATTCATATTTTATGCTCTTGATCTTTGTTGGTGGCAATTTGAAAACATTTGCTTTTAAATAGTGATGGACTACCATTTTTGTTTAACAGTAATGGTACTGCTCTCCCATGACCTCAGAAATTACATTTGTAACATATAGCCAGCCATGTAACCTACCAACAGCAACAGAGGGATTCAATTAACTCAACAGGTAGCCCAGTGTGGTCAGAGGTAGTCCTTCACAACAGCTGAAGGTAAAAAAGAGAAATAAATAAGAATTTAAAAAAAAAGAAAGAATAACAAAAATGCCCCACCCCTTGTCCAAAAACAAGCCACCCTCACCATCTTTAGATGTTCAGCCACCCTTAGGTACATATCACTGATCACTACAGACCCAGAGCTTTTTAGGAAACACTCTAAAATGGGGGTAACTGTAACCTGAAAATCAGCATATATCTGTGATTTTCATGTGAAATGCCATGATCTATATTTGATCTGTTGACTGATTGTTTGTGGTCTTTTTAGGGATTATTTTTTTATACATTAAAAACATAAGCAAGAGAATTTGGTAGTAAATACATTCATAGGCAATTGGTATGTCTTTTCAAGGCAGCCCAGAGAATTATGCTAGCTCTGGGAGCTGTGTAGTATGATATAGAGACAGTAACCCACAGTGTCTAATGTTTTATAATAAATCAGAGAAGAAAAGTCAGAGTAAACCATGTATTTCATTTTACTGGCAGCAAGCTACTAAAATCAACTCATGGCTAAATCAACTCATGGTTGTGTATGGAAGGGATGTAGTATAAATAGATTTGTATGTCTGGGCAATTCCTCCTAGCAGGAAAGTTCTTAGCTGTCATTGCATCTTACATGCAATATTAAACAAGCAGTAATATTGACTGACCCATGTTTGCTCCATAAAAGCTTCCAAACTAAGGAAGAGTGAGCATGAATAAATTCATGAACTCATTAATTCACTGCAGAAACTTTATCCTGGCTGGTAGCACTGACTTACAAGATGCTTTCCTGAGACTTTTTATACTAGGAGTAAAGCTTTGCCTCACCTTGACAAGCAGAGGATCTATCAGCATGCAGCTGTCCCTAAAAGACCTCTTTGTCAATGCAGTTAACACTGGCAGAGATCTCCATGGTACAGGGCTGTTGTTCCAAGACTGGTGCCAGGATATCTTTATGTCCCATACTTGACAGGAGGAAAAGAAAATCTCTAAGCATGCTTTTGGCATGCTTGTCTTGTCTTGTTTATGACATTTAAGTCAAAGGGGTTCCTCCTTCAAAGGTTTAATCCTGAAGACATTAGTCATGATAGCTCCACAGACTGAGTAAAGCTCACAGGAGTCAGAGATAAGCCACTCCCAGCTGGAGCGTCTGAACTCTAGAATGACAGATAGAAGTGAATAAAACTGAGCCAAAACAGAGCATATACAGAGAATACGGCTTTTTCCATATTTTTGCGGAACTACATCTCTACCTAAAAGCTGTGATTTAAAAGGAAGAAAGAGGAGGGAGAAAATCTGAGCTACCAGCTCAGCTAACTAACTAGCTGTTGTTTCAGAAGCAGTGAACGTGAGTGAGAAGTCTGTATGAGTTCAGCTGCTTTCTGTCTGGCACTCAGGTATTGCAATGGCAGAGGTGGCCCAAGTACAGGGGGCATGAAGGGTAAAAAGTGGTACTGGAAAATAATCTTCTCATAACTATGACATGAGGCTCAGTGTTTAACAGTCAGGAATAACCCAGCTCTCAAGTTCACCCTTGCATGGATCATCACACTTCCTCTTGTCTTCTGCCTCCATGCACACATTCATTATAAGCTATTCTTGTCATGATGACACTTGCACCATTCTCATCTCTTTTCCATTTCACATTCCTCTCCTTCAGACTCCTCTGCCTCAATTTCATCTTTAGCTGTGTCAGTCTGTGGAACTGCATGTCACTTACTTACCCTCATACTGCATGCAAAGCAACCTCCCATAATTGTATCATCTTCTCTCTAGAGACTTGGGTTGATTTGGCTATGATCCTCTCAGTTGTCATATTTGCTTTGTGATTTTCTGTAAGGAGCTTATTTGAGTCAACTGCCAGCTAAGTCTGTTTAATTTAGCCCACAATTAGCATAGTTGCAGTGCTAAATAATAAAATATTCATATCACTTTATTTTCTGGACATATTTTATTAAGACCACAGGTTTTTCTTATTTCTCATGTTAAACATCATACAGAGGACTACACCATATGTTCACTCTCCTGTATACTATTTTTGATTGCTGGTGGTAGTGACTATCCTGGTGGCAGACAGAAATCATTTTGGAGCATAACCTGTTCGTGAGCAACACTTTCTTCTAAAATTTATCAATGTAAGCAGGACGATTTCTCTCTCTCTCTTAACACATATATATATGCATGCATTTCCTATCTTCTGAAACTAGAGACTTTCTCATTATCCATTGAAACCTTTAATCCTTCTGGGATCTTACTAAAGTGCCTACTCTTAGTGATATCTTGCTGCAGTGAGTAACAAAAGCTAATTATACCTTATCAGTGAGGGTGGGAAAAAAGCCCTCCTTTTTCAAGGATTAAATTTTGCTATCAGCACAGACATTGCACAGATACCTGCCTCTTTCACAAGTACAGAAAAAGTCATAGAAGACATGCTATACTCTGGTTTGTCTCTGCTACTGTCTCGTATGCATGTAGGTGTAATGGGAACAGAGTAACAGTCTAATAACAGCCAGGAGGTCTCACACTTAGATGCAGTTAGTCCATTGACTACAGTGAAAAAACACTCAATTTTAATTAAGCTCAGTGGCAATTTGTCACCATTGAACAAGAGCACTGCAAGTTTTTTCTTGAGACATGAAGTCCCACAAAGATGAGTTATTTCATGTCTGTAAGCCTTAGAGAAAGACTTCAAGACAAAGCTTAAATCAACTGCTTGTTTTAAGCAGGCCCTATGGGGAGATGTAATAAAATGTGTTCATCCCTGTCCTCCATGCAATGTAAAAGCAAAGGAAAACTGTAGGATTTGAATCAGTCATCAGGCAGTGCCCACTTCATTCTCTAAATGGAGTGATTTGTACTGATGTAGTAAAATAAACATTGCTGCAGTGTTGACGCTATCTGTCAGAGACAAACTCCAATCTCCAATACAATCCTGCCCTTCCTGATGAAATGAGCTAGAGCTGCATGCATAGTAGGTTTATTTTCACCCCTTGCCTGCTATGACTTGTTCAAAAGCCCTGGAAATCAATGGGAGGTTTTTCCATTAATTTCCAGCTGTCTTGTGACGAGACCTGCAGTGTTCAATATGTGCTACACCAAAGCACATACTGGAGTGGCTATTTCTGCCCAAAGCGGTACCATGAAGCTATGCATTTAGTCTACTTAGGATGCAGGAGATATGGGTACCTTTACTGACAGTGAGATGTGTCACATCATTTCTCTTTACCTCAGTTTTCTTTGTCAGATGGTGATCACTGTCTTTTGTGGTGATGTACTTTTTCACACACAGGTGGAGGACTCTGTTTAGGGTTAACTATAATCAACATGAGCCTCATGAATCCATGCAGAAAGACAGTGTGCTACAGTTAAGGGATTGCTCATACGCCAACACAGGCAGTGCCTGTGCTGGGTGAAGTGGGAATGGATCTGGTTTCACATTAACAGTCAGAGAGGGCACCTTATGCAAATACAGGCCTGGGGAATCTTCATCCTTGAACTCATTCTATGTGAGCCAGCTGCAGCACTGGAAGAGTTACTGCATGGGAATATCAGAACTGGTCCCTGCCTCCACTGGTGTGGATTTGGGGACAGAAGAGTCCTGAAGTTATATGTTCTCCCAGCCCTGTTTTCCTCACCCTTCTTTTGGGTAACCCACTTAATGAAAGGCTGGGTAAGGACAGGTCTTCGCAAAGGGCTGTGGAAAGACGGGCTGTTGAAGGCCAGCCCTGGATTATCACAGCAGTAAAGCTGCACTGCAGTCCGGTGCCTTTAATGGGAAATATTTATACATGATTATATAGTCATTGTAGTTACCTTAATCAGTTTGTAAGAAGCAAGAGCAAAGCTATCAAAGCAAAAAAAATTGGCCAGAGCCAACAAGTAGCTAGAACCAAGGTTCATAGCTATACATGGCATCACAGGAAGACGAGAAGATCAGGAGACTAACAGGTACAAAAATATAACGTAGAGCAATATCTTGACATACTCCTCACACCCCCTCTAATCTGGCTTTTTGTACCGCCTAGCTTTTATACCTCACCTTGCCTTCTCATGTCCTAGTGCATCTCCTCACCAATAGCCATTTTTGGATCACTTTTGACTGCAGCTGCCCTGCAGTGTGCAACTTAGTCAAGGCAGCGATCACAGAGATGGCAAAGGGAGTACAAGCTGCCAGAGCATAACTTCTGCAGTGCTAGGAGATTCCTGGAGCAAAAAGCGTATTAGCAGTTGTCTGGTCCTGGATTCATACAACTGTCCATGAACAAGCAATCCTGTGGTCAAAAAATGGGGGACCTGCCTTGGGACATCTGTTGCTGAGCCATGCTTTGTATTGCTCAGACACAGCTCCAGATCTTTTCTAGTACCCTCCTAAGAGGTCAATACAAACTATTTCTTTTGGGACTGACACACTTAATTTGTCAACATAGTTTTGAAAACAGTCAGCTTAATTTTCTTCTTGAAAAGCTGGTTTCCCAGTCTCCTTAATTTCTGCCAAGAACAACTTCAATTCTAGGCATCCCAAGAACCACCAGCAAAGTATATGCTAGAGATATTTGGCAAGATCTTCCTCTGAGTGAAGTCAGTGATAAACATCTCCGGTACAACCACAGCTCTGGCAATGTCAATAGATGTTCTAACCATATGTTCCCTTTGATTGCATCAAAAGCAGGATTGAGTTCAATGCTTGTCTAAGCTATCATAGGTTGCAAGTAAGGAGGTTCTTTACAGAAACTAAGAGAAAATAGTATTATAGGAGATGTTACAACAGTGACCACAACAAAAATTGCATGAAAACACCTTCCCATTGAAGACAAAACACTCATCTTACACTTTTAGGCAGGAGAACTATCCATCAGATGGAACAAAGTCAATTGAGTGGCATTTATACATGATGAAAGTTGAAATGCCATGGTGTACCTGATTCTTGAACTCTGAGAAGGAATGCACATCAATGTAAGGCAGAGATTAGGTGCTCAGAAATCAATCTATTTGATAACTTTGGTGGTGCTGCAGAAAAAAAAAAAAAAAAGTCAAATACAGCATCATTGGATAGCACAGATAAAGGCATTAAGCATAACTTTGTGCGTTGGGGTTTTTTTCCCCATATTTCCCTTTCTTGGGATTCTATTACCTCTCTAGAGGATGTCTCTATGGGAACAGAAGGCATACAGTGAAAGTGACATGTGCTGGTGGTAAGCAATAATAATCACAAGGGATAAAAATTAGCAGCTTTTGTTATTTCAAATGAAAATTACCTGGTCACTCTTCAGTCATTGTGTCTGTCAGTTAGGAAAGGACGAAATGAGGCTATGTTGGTACACTATTTGAAATCATTAGTGGGATTACACATAATACAGACTTCCAAAACCAGAAACACCAAGCTGAAACAGTTAGTTTAGTATGTAAGCCAAGTAAAACCTTACTCACTGGAAATAATATAACTACAAACAATGCTGAATAACACTATTCTTCATGAAGCGCCACAGATGATGGTACACAGATAAACAAGAGAGACAGATGCCTTTTACAGTTAGATTCAAATGAGATATAGAGAATACATCAATAGATAACTAGCATGACAAATTGCAGAAGACCTGAAGGTAATATAATTCAAGTAACAGGATTATCATGGATTCTTTGATATTGCACATCTGCTTGGTTTTCAATTTTTTAAATAATATTTCTTGGTAGCATTTCTGCTTCTATTTGCATTAATTTATGATAGCGATTGAGGTAAACACTAGAAGAATGATTCATTATTTGAAGCTACTGTCCCTCAGTTACAGCGACCAAAGGATTCATTGTGTTGCTTATCCAATGCATGACTTAGTTTTACAGAGAAAGAAACTCAGGCTAAGGCAAATCAAGCAAATTGGCCATACTCCACCAGCCAAATAATTCAAAAACTTTGCTCTACACAGGGCTGCAATCCCTGGCAATGATGGCAAAGTTGAATTTACACCTTCTGAGAAAGCCATCAGGGATGGAGATTGTTTCAGGTTTTTTTGATTTACCTCCCTCAACTGCTTTTGCACTCTGTTCTGTTTATCAAAAAAAAAAACCCAACCAACCAAACAAAAAACCAGTTACGTGTCATACTTGCACTTCATACAGAGATGCATGGAGGACAAAGGCTAGATATATTTCTCTAAGTTACCAGAGGCAGTGGAAGGGGAGCAGAAAGCACAGAAGTAGAAACTGAAAAAGTTAAGTAAGAATGGCAGGGATTGCACATGAACATACCAGTGGTGAACATTCTCTAGTTCTGTATGGTATAAATTGGCCTCCTGTTTCCCACAGGCAGCATAGATACTCTACACAAGAACAAAGAGCAGCAAACGGACAGGCTACTTTAGTTTCAGCAAATGGCATTACTAACATAACACAGTGTTACCCTATTTGTGCTTGTGATCCAGTCATTGATTAATTGTCTTGGTGGTATTTTGCTGTAACACACACTGTGAGTTTCCCTGCAACCTTGGCAAACCTCACTGTGCAATTAGCACTGCTTACTTCTACCGCCAGTTTTTAAACATTCCCTTCTAAAATCCATCTCAGACTGCTCCTACTCATAAGGAAGACACTTTTCTTTCAGCAGTTCAGGGCATGTGCCAATAGGATTCACTTCTAATGACTTGGGAACACAGACCCCATTAACAGCAAGAGTTGAAATGCCATACCTTCTTGTATTTCACTCTTCACTAGTGATTTCAGGCATCTGCAAAGAAAAAATTTTATTTAGCTTTTGATTTTAACTACCTGCAGGAGGAGAACTACCAAGTCCAAACTCCTCTATATTCTTAAAAAAAAACATGAGGTAGTGCAGAGAGTCTCTAAAGACACTGCCTTCCTGCAATATACTGGTCACCTAGGTGCTAGACACTTGCCTTTCTTGGACAAAGTCATTAAAAAGGTATTTGTTACAACCCATCATTGCATTCAAATTTCATCATTGTGTGGATACCCTGGAGATAGACTTCAGAGCAACTGATGGAACACATAGTGTATGGATCGGTGATATTTTTGTACCCATGCAAATCAGCAATATTCATACTAATCTTACTAAGATAATCAGATGTCACTATCACACTTACACAGAACAAGCTGTGATGTAGTCTGTCTCTCCTACAAAGAATAAGTGGGACAGTGGCACAAGTAATTTTTCTCCGTGCTATTTATTTTATTTACCAAAAGCATTTCAACGCAGAGATCCACAGAGTATAATGCTTTCCTGTTCAAAATTTCCCCTAAAACATTGGTCTTAGGTCATGGTGAGCTAAGAATATTAAATGGTTTTCAATTAAAAATTTGAAAAAAAAAAAAAAGTGCATTGGAAACTGGAAAAACATTGAGGTCTGGCAGCAGCCCAGTGGTTTAAAACACTTTGAAACAGCTGTTCTAGAGAGACAAAGAAAGTCTATGGACTCAAATTTGAACAAAGCTGTTAGCATATTGTGTTTCACTCTCAGGAAAAGATAGCACTGCCATTACCAAAGATGTGTTGAAAAAGACAGGAATCTGCATGAAAATCTTCAAGCTGTTTCCATTGTAGCTGTTTGTTCATTGTCCGGTGTTTGAAATCAAGTTGTCAGTCTTCTTTTAAGAGCACAGTTTTATATGCTTGCAGGCCTTCAGCAGCCCACCTGGTGGGCTACATCTGAGGAGAGATTCGCAGGAGTCTTGATATTACTGAATCCAAGCACCCTGCAAGAAAGGTAACTGAGGTTGCAGGCTCTAGTTTTCTGGTTACATCTGCAGTTTGCCGGGGACCCTGGGGAAGTTGGAATAGCAAATCAACAAGGAATCCCAGTATGGTTTTTCTGCAGGGGAAAGGGTTTTCTTTAAAAACATCCTCTACATAGGAAAGTGTCACGGTTTAACCCCGAATGGTAACCAGACCATGCAGCAGCTCGCTCACCCCTCCCTCCTCCCTGGTGGGGTGAGGAGGAGAAATTGGACAGAGAGCTCATGGGTTGAGATAAAAACACTTTACCAGGACAGCAAAGGAAAATATAAAAATATATTAATTCTAATAATGTATAAGGGTAACAGAATATATAAAATGAAAGATGCACAATTTTCTTCCCCCCCCGGCAACCAACCCAGCCCATCCCGACAGCAGCCAGGGAGCAGGGATATTCCCCCGCAGCCATCCCAGAACAGCAAGTTCCAGGGAGAGGGAGCAAGGGAACAAACAGCTGAATAAATGAACAAACAGGTCTAAATGAAAATAAACAAAAATAAAAGTAACAAGAAGGGAATATGAACAGAAAATGAACTGAACAAGCAACCAGAGTGAGGGGGCAATGGCTGATCCTCACTTGTACCGGCCATGACGTCTATGGCATGGAACACTCTCTTTGGCCAGTTTGGATCAACTGCTCTGGCTGTGCCTTCCCAAGTGTTTGCACCTGCACATCAGCAAAACTTGGGAAACTGCAAGATGTCCTTGAGTGTTCAGCAGCAACAAAGAGCAGCAGTGTACCATCATCATTTTTCACACACTAAATCCAAAACACAATAGCTGCTGAAAACTAAACTAGCTCCGTCCTGGCTGAAACCAGGACAGAAAGATTCACATACCTAAATTTTCACTCAACCAACTCAGAATACCAATTAAAATAAGGAATAAACAAGGTTAGGAAAATGAAAAAAAATCCTCAATTCTTGAAGTGTTCTCTGCACAACCTGATATTCTGTTACATGATAAGAGCCATCTCTACCTGTAAAACACGTGCTTCATTAAACACAATTTTACCACGTTACTATCTGCTTCACCTGGGAAATTCTAGCCCCTGTGTCACCTGCATGCCAATTTCCTTTAGGTGGCACATTGCATGGCAGCACACAACTGGTAATTGTCCCTGTGTGGTAAGAGGAGGTTGCTGACTCTGGCTATGCTACCACAACTTGCTCTGCCCTGGGGCCAAGTACAGGTAGTGGGATTTGGATAAAAGCTCACCAGAGGCTGACTGGCGGTTTTCCAGACACTTTGCACTGCTTGACTGGAAGAATACAATAGAAAACCTGGCTCTACATAAAGGAAGGTAAACAGAAATGAAAAAACTTGTTGTGAGGACAATGTAGCTGCACATATATTCCTGTGAATAATTGTAGCCTTTGGATTGCATTAACTTCTGGACACTGGACAGAAGTTTAAAGACATGGATTGATTTTAATTTCTTATTGTCGGAGAAAGTTTGTCATTATTTTCTCACCTTTTAAACAGCAAGAGTAAAAAGGGACATACATCTTTTTTGACTGCAGTGAACTTGCATCTCTGAAGGGAAACCTGATTCGTGCATTGAATGAAGCAAATGAACATGTAAGCTATCCTTCCTTCTTTCCTCCGGGATCGGTAGGAAATAAACCTCAGTTTCAGTTTCATCAGGAAAAAAAAATGATGTCTTAAATAAACAATTAAAAACACTGAAATCTAGAAGAGTCATGTGTGAGAGAAGATGACACAAACCAGAATTCTTTTTCTTATTATTTTAGCTCCTATAGAAGTGATATCCTGCTGCTGAGTATTGACAGAAGTGTCTGTTTAATGAAAAACTGAGATAAAAATAGCTGTTTAGCTTTACAGATTTCTCTTTTCAATTTCTCAGCCCATATTATTGCAAATTTTCAGCCCAAGCATTAGCTCAAAAAAACCCCAAACAAACTCAAAACCAAACCATGAAACAATAATGAAGAGCAGAATTTACTACACTGCTCTTCAGAAGAATGGGGAATGCTGAAAACCAAAAGATGAATGGTTTGCTGATTAGGCAAGACTGGAGGAGGAAGAAGATGAGACCATTTCCCCCCAGGTTTGCCAACGTGGTTCCAAGAGGTGGGAACTGGCCTTCCTGTACTTGGCTGTGGTACTGCAGCTCGCCCAAACCTAAGCCAAGGTCGACCTCCTCACAGACATTCTGCATGTAGGCCCAGGCTCAGCTGCTTCTAAGTGAAGGCAGAAGAGCAAACTTTAATGGTGGTTTGGAGAGATTAAATTACTTTTTGAGTGATTGTTCTTCCTAAAAAAATTTTTTTTTTCTTTTAGTCTCCTCACATTCAGAATCCTTTAATGGACTGATTTTTTCATCTAAAACAGTGGATTTGGCTAGCTGAAACATGCTTACATGCACCTCTGCAAGAAGTTCTCCTATACTTTGCAAGTTAGAAAATGAAAACAAAGATCGCTCAGCTAAAAACCAAAAAGAGAGTTCTTCCTGCACTTGTCTTGTCTGTGGCTGGACAGCACAAAATTAGTCCTTACTACTCTTGCTGTCTTTCTCCAGCTTGGTTCTCAAGCGATAAGCACATTAGTGCTAATTTTAAAGGGCACTTGATCACACCTCTGGAGAATATCCTGGAGCAAGGTGCAAGAGCGAGTTGTGCCTTAAAACATCCATTTGAGGTTTGGTGTTCCCCCCGCCACATAGGAGAAGAGAGATGAAGAGTCAGAAGAGAGCACCAGCTCTGCTTTCCTATATGCCTGTAAAACCCAGGCGTTACTGCTGAAGTAACTGAAGTTAAACCGCTCTATAAAATAACTGCACGTGAAATCTGCACTCAGTTTTAAGCAGTTTCTGATTTATATATAGACTGTGAAGTGCAAACCTCGATAAATACACTTGGAGATCATTTTGGCATGCACAGGTGATGGCATTTTCCATCCAGTGTACACTGGCTGAGAATAATATAGCAATTGAACTGAAAAACAGCACAGTTGTATACTGTAGCCTTCTTCTAAGTTCTTTGAGGCCATTTCTGTCTATTTCAGACATTGGGTACAGACATGCAAAAAATAAAAGCTGTTGCTCTGTATGCTGTCTTTGCACATCACTCACCATTATTATGAAAAGCTGGATTTTTAAAAAAAGCATTATACAGTTCTAAAGAATGAATAAATGTACATCCTCTCCTCTTCCCTTTACTGTCATCACTTAGGCATGTACCAAGAATGCAGTGCATATTTGGAGACAGTGTTGAAGGTTGTCAGTGAATTCTCCATTTCTGTTTAAAGCTGTAGTGTAAGAAGCTTCTCTCATTTTCCTCCAACCCAAAATGTTAGCAATCAGTTACTGTCCTAGGAGCCATGAAGCAGACCCACAGAGCCAGATGATGGTGTATAATCCATTGTATATCAATGCAGCCAAAGGGAAAGGAAGAGAGACACAAAGTCAGAACTGGACTGCAGTTTTAAAGCCTAACAATGTTTATTTTTTTTTTACTTTTGTCTGAACAACTAAGCATAATAGTACATTATTTCTTTCCTGCAATGGAGTTCTGCCAAGTTCTATCAAAATGTTGAAACTTAAGAATTCCTGTTTGTTATTTCAACAATATGTCTGGCCCAGTGCAAGAAGGCAAGCAACATCAGCAAGAGCTTGAGGACCTGCATTTTCTTTCTTCCATAAAGCTAATTAAATGCATGAGTCTGGGAGATGTGAAATGCTGTTCTTGGTTCTTTTGATATTTAGTAATGGCTATACCTAATTACAGTATGCCAAGGCTGGAACAGTACTGTGACAGGTGTTAAAGAAACCAAGAGAAAAGACTTGATTTTACACTGTAATCGTAGCTTTTCTGACTTCAGCAGAGTTATTCCTGGCATGCTCCAAAGTCAGCAAGAGAATAATCACATGCAGAGAATTTCAGCTGCTTTACCAGTAAAATAACAAGAGGCCAAATGAGTGGTTTTTTCTGTCTAGCACTGAAAAAAGCCATATCTTTTAGAAATCATAGAAGGGTTTGGGTTGGAAGAAACCTTAAAAATCACCTAGTTCGAACCCCCCTGCCATGGGCAGGGACACCTCCCACTAGACCAGGCTGCTCAAGGCCCCGTCCAACCTGGCCTTGAACACTGCACTGCCAGGGATGGGGCATCCACAGCTTTTTTGGGCAGCCTGTTCCAGTGTCTCATCACCCTCGTGGTGAAGAATTTCTTCCTTACAGCTAATCTAAATCTACCTTCTTTCAGTTTAAAGCCGTTCCCCCTCATCCTCTCACTACATGCTCTTCTAAAAAGCCCCTCTCCAGCCTTATTTAGGTCCCCTTCAGTCACTGAAAGGCTGCTATAAGGTCTCCCTGGAGTCTTCTCCAGGCTAAACAAGCCCAACTTGCTCAGCCTGTTTTCATAGAAGAGGTGCTCCAGCCCTTGGATCATCTTCATGGTCCTCATCTGGACCCACTTCAACAGGTCCATGTCCTTCTTGTTTTCGGGACACCAGAGCTGAACGCAGTACTTGGAGCGGGGGGATGGGGGGGTGGAAAAAAAGGGGGGATGATGATGGTCTGACAAGAACAGAGTAGAGGGGTAGAACCACTTCCCTCAACCTGCTGGTGATTATGTGAGATAGCCTAGTCTTGCCACAGGGAAGTTTAGCTTTAAGTTCAAAGGTTCTTAGCCATGCACGCCTTCTCAGTATCAATATTAAATACATACTTGTGTCCCTGGGCTCACTTTAAATAGTGGGAAATACCATACATGGAAGAAATAGAGCATGCTATTTAATGCACCATCAGAAGTCTAAATGACAATATCTTCTCAAACAGAGAAAATACATTGCTGTGGTCTTGAAACAGCAGCCTCTGAAGCTGATATGAACTTGCAGAGAAGATCCATGACTAGCATAGGTACTGTGTCACCATGAGTACTTGGGCAACTGATATCCTGTATGCTATAGCAGGATGGTTTTGCGCTGTTCCAACAAACACTCTCATGTCACGTCTTGAAAGTACATGCAGGGTGTTCCAACATGTGTGGTATGGATACGCCTGGAATTCTGCACGTGTGATGGTATGTTCATGCATGTATGTAAATGTGCATTCACATAGACTTCACTGGGATACTTACAGTCTCTAATACGAAGTGTATTTGTTCAACACAATTTCCTAAAATGGACTGTGACCTTTCCAAGGAAACGGTTATGGAAAATTTTCACAGGTAATAGTTTGCACTCTTTTAAAATAACAAGAGCTTCATATATAGGAGCACTGTAAAAAATAAAATCTTCCAAAGTAGGCCATGTATTGAGTTGTAGGGCCACAGTCAGTTTGGACATCTTTACTTTCTGCTCTGTTCCATTTGTTTCATGTGCAATGCATACTGAAGACTAGAAAACTGATCCAAATGCAACCAAATCCCTGAATCATATGTCTCAGTGATTTATTTTTCCATAAGGATGTGTCTCAGCACCTATCTTACCTATGTCATATTTTGAGGCCAGTTTGTCCCTGAGTTCATCCAGCTTTAGGACTCCTTGGGGACACTCCCTAAGAAGATTCTTCCTGCAAAGAGAGCAATACATAAAATATCACCATAATACAAAACTATTGAGGACATCAGGCATGTCTTTCCAAAGAAATAATGGAACCTATTTTTTTTATTTTTTTTTTTTTATTGCTTTAAAAGCTACAGGAAGCCCAACAGGCCTGTGTAACTCAGCCTCTAAGTAAAAGCCACAGTGAGCTCCCATCACTGTAAGATCACATGTGGCACTTCAAGGGTACCACTAGAGTCATGACCAAAAATAAGAGCATCTAAAGCTCTAACCAGATTTGGGATGGATTAATCCAACCAAATCATAAAATTATGCAAAATTATGGCTGTGTGCAGTACTCAGCTCTCACCTGACCTGTGTGATATTTATGACACATTGGAAGACCTCTTCAATACCTGGGAGAGGCAGAGACAGAGACAGTGGAGGCAGGGACTGGCCTGCACACTGTGACATCCAGCCCTCTCCTCCCTCACATCGCAGAAACACAACACATGTGTGACAGCTCATCTCAGCTATCTGCTGTAAGTTGGTTGATAACTATACACACAGTGGAAATCCTTCTGCAAATTAACACATCACCCCCAGGGGACCAGGAGGAGAAGGAAAACAATGACTCAGCGCAGGCTGTCTTGACAACAATGACTGCTTTGCCTTCAGAGACTCTCATTGATGGTGCTAGCAAGTGAGCAGGTAAAGGAGGCTGCAGTGTCTCCCGGGCTGCTTTTCCCAGCTGGGTGGAACTGCAGGTGAAGGTAGAGGAGGAAGAAACATGGGACATATATCCTTGAAGAAAAGTGAAATAAATAAAACCGTGAGAAATACATCATGAATCACAGTTGGAAATACTGTGCTGTACTGAGTGGAAAAAAAAAAAAGGGAGCGTATTTTCAACTTTGCCCAACCAAGTTGTAAAGAAACAAGATAATTTAAGATTAAATTGTTTCTAGGAATCCAGTAGTTGCCATTGCTATTTCCCTTGAATCACTCAACTATGGTTTCAGAGATGCAGGCGCTGACAGCTCTAAGAAAGACTGCCTCCTTTCCAGTTTGCCTTGGTTTTTCTGGTAGATGAATAAGGAGTTTTGCAAAACAAGAAGGAAACAGTACATAAAAGGAGGAAAAAAGCAAATCAAGATGTTTGTTTAAACTGCATGCATATTTCTTCTGAAGTATTCAACTGCTAAACAGCTGACAGACTTGCTGTGACACTTGACCTTCCGACTATTCCTCACGCTACAATCCTACACTTTAGAAAAGAACAATCTGAAGGAATTCTGTCAACCTATGTATATTTTCCTTTCTTCTCGGAGAAAGGGGTTTCATTGGTGCCTCTAGTGATATTTCAAAAACAGTTAGGTCTTGGCTGTTGAAGAAATGTTTTTGAGAGTGCCAGATATTCTAACCCTACAAAGGGGGGTTAAATAAAATTCATAAAAGTCTTTGTGCTCTGTCAAGAACATACACACACACATTACAGAAATGCATACTGCAGGACAAAAAAGCCAGAAGGAAAAGGAGAGTTGTATTCAATTCAGAAATAAACTTTAACTATAGAATAAGAAAGCCTGTTCTATTTATTCCAACAAAGCTTAGTCTAGTATAACAATACAACTTAGGTTTCAGGGATGTACTTCTCTGGAGAGTATAAGGTGTCAGAATGCAGGTTATCAGCCTAGACCTGAGTGGTATAAGATGCAACAGAGGAGAAATGTAAATCTTAGAGGTGTAGTTACAGAAAGGGCACAAACATGTTTCTACATACCTCAGAGATGGATTTGACCCTGAAGAAGGGATATCCCACCAAATCAATATTTAAGAAAGAAGAGTAACACTGGGCACAAAGACTGTACTTTCTTCAAAACATCATCATAGTGATTAATTCAAGATAACACTGGGAGAGTTGTAGAAATTATTTACAAATGCCATGCCTGTACTGAAGACCCAGGCCCGGACTGCTTGTGTGGAAAGCTCCCATTCACTAATGCTGTACTTCTGAAATCAACAGGGGTGCTCACATGATGCCTCATAACATAATGGAGGCAACGTTTGTAGGGAGAGATGCTGGTTTTCCTTAGCTAGCTGATGAATCTGGCGTTCCAAGTTTTGCATGCACATGCCCTTTTTTATGTCTGTCCAAGCAAATAATCATTTGCAAAATAAGGTTCTAATAATGTGTCAGATAACTTCAACAGGGTTAAGAGCCACTATCAATAATCAGACTAAGAATGCACAATGTCCAGATGTGAGTTTAAGGACATGAAAAAAATTCATTAAGGAACATGTGACCTGAACAAAACCAGGATAAAGAGTGACAAATATTTAATGTCAGTATGTAATCTAACTACAAAGGCATATTAAGATACCTGGCAAGTACATAGAAAGAACTCTGGAAGGGAGAAGGTTGTTATCTGAATAGGACAACTGCTGATGGCATTCCTCAAGAGATAAACCCTTAGACCACTGAAATGTTAGCATTTTATTCTAGTTTTACCCGTGTGGATACTGCTAAACTGAATGATTTCTAAGTTAAGCTTGTTCCACAGAGGACCTCTATAGTAGGTTTGGAGAGAATTTCCCTTCTAAATAACTTTAGAAATTTAAGAACCATAAATCACTTCTATGCCCTCATCTGTAGAGTAGACATTTGGTTTTCTTCTTTGATGAGCAAGTTTATTGGAGAAATAGAACAGAAGGGTTTCTGAATCCAAACACAACATATGAGAACAAAAGGAAGAATAGGATGCAACTTTTGCTCTTTCTCTTGAGAGAGATAAGGTTACACTGATGCAATCTTGAGCTGCCTTGTCTTTATTCCTCTAACTATACTATGAATAAAGAGATCATATTTACATGCCAGAAATAGTAGAAAGATTTTGCTTCTTTTCTTTTGGCAACCAGTCTCTACTTAAATGATCTCACAAAGTAAGTTTTGAGCATTTTTGAAAATGATCTAATTGAATTAACTTTGGCTCAGCACCTCACATAACAATACTGAAAGAGACCAATATGATTGCAAAAAAAATCCAGATGGATAGAACAGTGAAAAAGAAGGTATGCGTTCTAGTGGGGATGGAGAAAAATTCTGTGTGGAGCCCAACTAACACAAACCTTTGTGTTTATTTGCCGCAGCTTGAATTACATGATTTCATAGGTACATGGGTAGCAATATGGAAATATTCAGAACAGTAGCAATGTCCAGATAAAACAGATTTGACATACAAAGACATCACTCAACTATAATTGCTTGTTTTGGAGATCAGATGACAGCAACATTTCAGTATGTACATACTGTACCTCACAAGCGCAGTTGCGTGCTGATGCTGTGCTAAGACCTAACATTCTTCTTGATAATGTCCTAGAAAAACACTCACACTGTGCCTTTAAAGGGTGCTTTCTCTGCTCCACAGCTGCTAGCAGAAATAACCTCTTCTAGAAGACTCTAGCCCAGAGGCTTTTCACCACCCTCAGAAGAGGGGTGTTTTATATAAATGAAAAAGCATACATGTCCCTGTCAAAGAATATACATTTTTATTTATCCATATCCATAGGCAGAATGGCACAGTGTCCAACTCCTATACCTGTCTTGCTTTCTTCCAGGGGAACTGGTATCAGCTGCTTAAAAAGTGCAATATAAAATTAATAGCTAAGTGGGAATGCTAACTTAGACAAAGTATTACAGAGGCAGGCAAATAAGAAATCACAGAAGTATCATAAAACATCACAGAAATACACATAGTCATACAATTTTTTTATTATATTTTAAAATCTTTGATGTGGAAATGTTTTAGCCTACTCTTTCAATGGAAAAAAAAAATATGTATATCTTCTTACTACTTTCATAAAAGAATCTTCTTTTTATGTCAGATAATGACAGCACTTGAGGTGATCACGCCTGAGCTGAAATCAGTTTACAACCTCTAGTGCTTGGTTTTTGTGACCTTTGACTTCCCAGCTTTGCAATACATTCAGCAATATGGTGTTAATGACTTAATTGAAGTCAGCTCGGATGATGGGCTGGATATATGTCACTCTCTTTTGTCTAAGTTGGCCTCTGCAATGGGAGGCACTTTCCACCCTGAAAAGACAGACTTGTGTTCAAAAGAATGTGCAGTCATTTAGACTCTGCCCCAGTTACTTTCTCCTGAAAGAATCCGTCCCACTGAAGGATGGCTGCTCCATCAGCAGTCTGCTGCAATCTGTTCCAAGTGATTCATGCTTTAAGTAGTATATCCAGCAGTCCAGGTCAGGGCACATGGAACATTCCAGTTCAGTATTTTCTTAACAAAAGCCCCAAAATGCTACCAAATGCAGAGCGGTATAGCATTATTAACAAGCCTCCTTCTTATGGTAGGTGGTTACCTGTTGCACCTACCACAGCTGCTCACTGCAGCACACAAAACTAAGACAGTCGTAGCAATTAACACTGACTAACTGAATCTCTATGTTTTAATCAGTAATGAGAACAACCCTCAGTGGTAGTTGTGCTGTAGCCTTAATGAGGTAAAGAAACATGCAACCCAAGGTTTTTAGGTAAGTATTTTGTTAGGCTCACAGTTATCACTGAAAAAAAGTCCTTCTCCAGCTTGTGGGCCTCAAAATCTTCCTTCAGATTGTGGCTCTAAAGCTGCCTATTTTTTTGTTTGATAACTATAGATGTTATTCATTATAATAAAATACATCCTCACCACTCAAAAGGTTTGTCTGTAAAAAGGTTCTGTGCAATATTCTTTGCCCAGGAGCTTGCGGGGCTCGTTG
>JMFS01018779.1:0-10426 GCA_000699545.1 Podiceps cristatus
AGAGAGTTACACTATCTTTATGGAGTGCTGAATAGGGATAGTGAAAATTGCTAAAATTAAAATTTTATTAAAGCTAAGAATGGTATTTTCAGTATTCCTCATTTTCTAAAACACAGCTGTCTTGGAAATAGTTCAATTAAAGTTACGGCATGCTTACGAATGGCATTTCTTATGTTACCAACATTTCAGATTATTAAAGCTGGTGTTTTTCATTTGGATAGTACCCTTCTCTTCAAAGCCAGATAAACACTGCTATTCTGTGATGGGAAGTTTTGGGGAACTGTAAGGACTCCTGCTGCTCTAGAGAGCAGAAATCAGCTCTCGAGTTCTGACTTTAACAGCAGTTTTTAAGAGCACCATTTAGATTGACTTTAGTGACCACGTTTAATACTGAGCTTGGGAGAAATACCGAGTGAAGAGAATCATAGAATCATAGAATTGAAGGGGTTGGAAGGGACCTCGAGAGATCATCGGGTCCAACCCCCCTGCCAGCGCAGGCTCCCTAGGACACCTCACTGAGATAGGCGTCCAGGTGGGTCTTGAATATCTCCAGTGAAGGAGACTCCACCACCTCCCTGGGCAGCCTATTCCAGTGCTCTGTCACCCTCACTGTAAAGAAGTTTTTCCGCATGTTGGTGCGGAACTTCCTAAGTTCGAGCTTGCAGCCGTTGCCCCTTGTCCTGTCCCCACAGACCACTGAAAAGGGGCTGGCTGATTCCCCCTGCATCCCCTGCTTCACGTAATTATAAACTCCAATTAGGTCCCCCCTTAGTCTTCTCTTCTCAAGGCTGAAAAGATACCAGCCAGACTAAGTTGTATTGTTTTCCAGGCTCCCTTGGGAAAAGCATTATTTTTAATTCATCTAGACATTTGAGTAACTCTTGTACTGTAAACTGTAAGCTTTAATTGAAATGAAATTCAGCATAGGGAGGCCACGCACTTTCACTGGCATTTTTCGATACTCAAGCACTTACCAATCATAACTGGAGTTCCTTCAGTCTTGAAATGATTAGCAAGCTCTCTTCCCTGCAACGCTAGTTCAGAACCCTGGCTAGGTAAGAAAAACAACAATAGATCTGTCATCCTCACTGAGCTTAATTCTCTAATTATCCATTTTACTCATTAACTACATAGGCAACTGATTAGAAAGCATCTTAGATTCTTCCTGTGTACACATCCTGGGACAACCTGGTAAAAAGGTTTTTAATGCAACTTAGATTCTGGTTGGAGCAACGAATCTGCTGTAAGCCTAGCTGCTGCTGGAGCACCTGGAGTCACCCAGCTCCTACCCACACGCTCCTGCTGCTTGTCTCCCACAGTGGGGACACTGGTGAACCCCGCCGGCTCTCTCCAAGTGGCTGAAAACCAGGCTGGCCCCATCTGCCAGACAGCAGGGTCTGAAGTAACAGAACTTCATCAGAAACACGACAAAAAATAAGGTGTTGATAAAGGTGTTTATAATGACGTCTCTTAAGATAGATAGGTTTCCACTGTAACTGCACAAATAATCGTAGTCCTCATTGGCAAGCTGGCTTTAAAAATCAAATCTCAAATAACGTTAGTAATCTGTCCGAAGCAACACCAAACTCAGCTTTGTTACACTCTCCCTGCTTTCCTTCTCAACTACAGGGACCAGCCACAGACCAAAGAAGTCTACATGGAAAAGACACACAAAACATGCACATACTCCAGGATTCGGAGCTGAAGACACGCCTGGCTGACACTCATGTTCCCCTTAGAAGACTGACAGCACTCCCAAAAGCGGTGACAGAAGCTAGGCAAGGAAACTAATACAGATATTTTTAATATCTTGTCTTTGTATTTCTTCATATAGTAGCTAACCTTTTGAAAACCCAAAGAAAGGCCATGTGCCTGCTTCTCAGGTTCCAGGAGAGATGGACTAAATGCAGACAGAATACGAAACTGGAACTCCGCGAAACGGTTCATTTCCAATAGCGGATTCCGTACTAGTGTTGCTGGTGCAGCTGTGAAGTCTTATTTCCACAAAGAATTAGAGGCACTAGCTGGAAATAAGCCCAAGACAAAAATGCTATCCACTGCCAGGCACCAGCTGAAAAAGATGCATGACACTTCTTCACAGCGTGGTTGCAACCTTGGCTTTTTCTAATCCTGAAAAACATTGATGCTGCCTGTAGCAGCACTGTGAGCACTTCTACCCAGCTCACAAAGGAATCTATTCTATATTCTTATGTGCGGGAGTAAAAACCTTCCTGCTGGCCGGGCCTGTCACAGCTGCCATAAATAATAGGTGGGTCATCTGCAAATATAAGCTCTGGAACAAAAAAGATGAAAATTGGCTGTATAAAGCTTTACAAAATATTGAAGAACTGTTTTCCTACCATAAAGGATCACCACTGCCATGTTCTAAAAAAGCATGTGACCATCTACAGTAGAATTTACTCTAAATAAACACAACTCAGTACTATTTTATTTGACAAGAATTTTCATACATGCCAAGTTAGTATATATTATTTATCACAAAATGTTCAGGGATTTGTTACTTTGCTTAGTGCTGCCTAAATGATAAAAATTCAGTAATTTTACTTCTGATAAATGCAGAACGTTATTCTTTTTCTCCCAAATACATTTGTAGGGTTCTTTATTTTGTATGAGAGCATTAAATTGCCAAAATGGAAATAAATCCATTGTTTTATTGGTCACACAAACCCAGAAAAGAGAACACTGTTTCCAGGCTGCTCAGCGATTTGCCTCAATCCTGAACTGATGGGTTAGCTGTGTGGATGAAGTAGTAATTTACTGTCAGTGTGTGTTCAGTTCGTTATGACTGCCAGACTGTGTGCCTGCGTGAAGAATAACGTCTGTGGTGCAAAGGGACAGGCTGAATTCCACATCAGTTTGCATATTAAGCAATTTCTAGCAACTGCAAACTGGAACCCCAAACCCACAAGGAATTTAGCAACCCCTTCGTTTGTAAGCACTTTGCACAACCAAAGGCAGGAATATACAGGGTTTATGAACAATGAACCCTTAAAAGATTCATTATCTCTTTTATTATCCCTATTATCCGACGTAATGTAATGGTAATTTGCATTTTAAGGCATTCAGGCTTTTTAATAATTACTGAGCTATTAAACAGATACTGTTTCTTACCTGACAAATAATATTTTTGATGTTATCCCAAAAAGCTGATTCAAAACAAGCTGTACCTCAATTGAGCCAATCCATTGCCGGGACCCAACAAATGATGCAGGTTTGTCCCCAGCATCAACCAGTGCCTTTGCAACATCATGATGAAGAAGAAAAACAAACATCACCAACATATAGTAGGCAATTCCACCACTTTTTGTGAACAAAGTTGGCTTATATATACGGGAAGGCGTTTTGAACCTAGCTGGTCAACAGCAGACAAACGGGTGTTGAGTTCATTCACCAGCGTTCTGTTCTGGAAACGTCACTTCAACACTGATACACTTCAAGCTGGGATGGGGACCACTGAGCTAATACTGGAGTGCATCACTTGTACTGCAGAAGCCACTTCAGACCAAAGTGCCTGGATTCCCATTCAAAGCATCTCAGAAAAGGATCCATAAAATAGCGCTCTGAGGAAGAGGCCACTAAAACACACCGAAGGTTGTGGTTTGTTTTAAACTCTTCTCCATTTTGAGGCTTATGTGTTACATGCAGCACTTAAGAGCGGCCTTTTCCGCTCAGGATATGAAGCCCACAAAGTCTCCTGAAGGCTACTGCTCTCTTCTAGATGTCTAAAAATACTACAGGAGTGTATGGACTTGAGTTGCTTTTAGGTTTCGGTGTGGACTGAGAAATGTTCAGGAAACACAGTTTTAACTTTAGTGCTCACATCCCTGTTAGGTATGATGAAAGCTGTTTTATAGACTGAAATGTTCAGTACATAGTTATAACACAAACAACTATTTTTAGAAGACTGAAGATAATTGCAGTATTTCTTGCTAGGCATACAATATTAGCTATCCAAGCCTACGGATTTTCTTCAGTGCTGCTAACAGAAACAAACATATTCAGGTATGCATTCGAATCCACAACAGAAAAAAAAGTGGAGTTCAAAAACCAGGAAAAGGCTGCTACTCTCAAAGGCAAAGTTGCAAAAGAAAGCAGTAAATCAATGCATAGCACCTGGGGACTAACCCAGCTGTCACTGAATATGGAAGTCAGTTGTAAACTGATTTTAATATGACACATTGGGTTCTTTGTTTTCTTTCATTTGGCAAAAACAGTGAAAAAAGTCATAACCTGAGCTTCTATTAGAACATTAATACAAGGAAATACTTAGAAAACTGTTTTAATGCACCTTACCCTTACAGATGTCACCCGACACCAATAAACATTTGAAGAAAGATCTGCTATAATAAATCTTGCTAAAAATAATAATTCAGAACTACTGTAGTTCAGTTTAAGAGATAAATTAAAAATATCACACAAATCCGAAGTCTAAATTAGATTAATTTGATATTTTAAAAATAACCTCTACAAACCTCTCAAGACAAATATGCATAAAATAATTAGTCTGCTTAAAAGTTCTGTACCTGTTGAATCTCCTTGTGTGTTGGTATAGGTGTATCAAGGTAACCTTGGTGCTTGAACCAAGAACAGATTGTCTGCAAAGACCGATAGGCACAGCCCCAACCGCTGTCATCAGTCCGATCTTGCATATAGTGGTGGTAACTATATACACCATGCACTAAATAAACCTGCACATAAAGAGAGAATACCAGTGAATCCGATCACACTTGCATCAATTTTCAGGGAAGTCATATGACTTGTACTTGCACTGTAAAAGGTTTCAGTTGGGGACCGCAAAACTTTGGAAGAACCGAAGGGTCGTTATTCACACATGATTAATCCTCCTGCTTTTGTCTCCTAAACATCTCCACTCATAGTTTTAGGTTCTTGACCTGGTTCTGAGAAACTTTTAAAATATGTGCTAAAAACGCGTACAGCCTTTTCCAAGAAAATGCAATTTCTTTGGAACAAATATAGCTAAAGTAATGTTGTTTTGTGCAGAGAAGCCCTTTTGCTCAAGAGGCCAAGCCAGTTACTTCGCTTTCTCATCTACCTAAATTACTCCTTTTAATAACAAATCTCAAATAAAATAAAAAGTACTCTCTTACAAATGTTTCAATTTAAACTTACCATACCAGACTCCATGCTAGGTGAATTAAGATGTAAATGTGGATTTCTGAGATACCCATCTTTATATGGTTCATCTGGAAAATGATAAGCATTTGCTCTCTTGAAATACGGTCTGTCACAAGGCAGATTGAATAACCCATGCAATTCCTACATGCAAGTTAGAATAAAAATAAATTCAAATTTTGGATTCAAAGAAACATCACGTTGTAAGTAACAATAAAGACAAACAATTTTAACAGCATAGTTTAGCAAATTAATATATTAAAATCTGCTTAATTAAATGTTCAGCATGTGCCTTTATCACTAGATCTCGCCTCTCAGAGGGAGCTCGTGCAGTTTTACCTCCCAGCTAAAGGGCCCGATATTTTATGCAGTCCTGTCACAGAACGCCTGCCACTGCAGCCCCGTTCAAGACATCATGAGTGACAAGTGTCTTATGAAAGCAGGGTAAAATATACCATAACAGAAACGGATTACAATTTTATCCATGTAGTAGCACAGATACACACACTCTGAATTATAATATTAATTAATAATGAAGACATACAAATACCACATATGGAGACAAAGTGAAGATACTGAGCTTATAGTTTAAGTAGATAGACTATTTTTTAAATCTCTTAAGCACTATCTATGACACAGCAGCCACATTTAAGGAGATATATTGCCTTATTTCACAGAATTTAAGAGTGAAAGGAATGAGGAGATCATCTAGGGTAATGTGTGTAACACAGGCAATACATTTTAGGCAGCTGACCCAACGCCACACCAAACCATATTAGCTACAGTAAGACTTGGCAATCAGTGGATAAAAGTGAACAGCAGACAGAGTGCAGGAAAGACTTGTGCCACCAATGCCTGAGTGAGGCCGCTGCAAACGTGAGGAATGGATTAGGTTTCATATGCCCCGTAAAGCTTCACATGGAAAAATAAAATGCAAAACCCCCACAGCTTCTACACCTCTAAGGCAGCAGCAGCTCTTCCTCACTCTCAGTGCGTGTAACCGTGTGACCTGCACTGGTACCTGCCAGGTACATGTCTCCATCTGAAAGGACTGCCACATCAGAACATTTTTCTGCCTCATCCATACTCCTTTTTCTAGACATGCGAAGCCAGAAGGCAAGAAACAAACACTCGCTGGCTAAGGCTGCTCAGCTGGGAGTGGCAAAAAGCAGCTCACCCCCACAACCAACCAACCAACCCACCCAACAACACACAACTCCAAGAAAGAAACCAAAACAAACAACAAAACCCCAACCCTAACCCTTTCAGGACACCTGTTAAAGCCTAGAAGTAATAACACACTACAAGTAATCTGATACTCTACTATGGAAGTGGAGAAATTCAAAGAATGCAGTACCAGAAGTATAATTTAGATAAAACCTATCTAAAACAAATTCTATGTAGTTTTAAAGTTTCTATTGTTCCCTTACAAAAATGAGATCTGATTCATTTTATAAAGTAACTTCTAATAAATCAACCTTCCACATTCAGTGTACTGCATTGGTTGTGATAAAAATAAATTACAAAAAATCAGTATATGTTAGTATTTATGCTATGTTGGCTAAATGAAAAGCTTTACCACTGCTTCAGTTACAATAATAACAACAACAACAACAAATCAGTTTCTGCTAGTATTTGTTGGCTTTACCTTTCTGTAACTTTCCAACTGATCATCTGAAATACCTGTAGGGTATGAGATTGTTACAAGGTGATTGTTTCCTGGCAACATGAAATGAAATTGTTCTGGTACGACAATTGAGGTTCCCTTCATATATTTCATGATACATCTCTCCATGTCAGTTAATTGCCTGTGAATTGCTTTCACTAGGAGATTTTGTACCCTGCAAAGTAAAAGGGAGAATATTTAAGAAGTAGAACAGTGATGATGAATCATAGCTCTGACAGTTATATAATACTTATATGCATATTTGCACCTGGTCTGACAAACTTACTACTTCCATATTTCCACTCCCTCAGAGAAAGACAGAACTTCACCGTGCTCTATTCACAGCATGTCTGCACGCAGGAACTACTCCCTCCAAAGTGCAGGTGCCCTGGTCTCATACCAGAAACACAACCATTATGAGCATTTGTCAAAATAAAAGTTACATATATGACTATATGGGTGTAAAAAACCACCCATTTTATTCACTCCATTTAGCATCCTCCAGAGTCCAATCCTGTGGAAAAAATACAGGAGACTAATGTTTTCCACCTTCACCTACCCAGCAGCAGCCCCTAATGCAGTATTGAGATTACAAAGACTCATTAAATACACTCCAACTCTCACTTTTATACACAATCACACAATTACAAGATTTTTAGAACATTTTCCTGACTTTCTCAGTTCCTTGGTAAACACTGGTTACAAGTTATCAAATCTGTCAGACATTGATAAACTGAATTTTTCATAGATAACAAAAAGATTTGTGTCTCAAGATTATTAAAGCTAACAGCTGTCTACAGGAGCTTGTATTATTTACACAGTTAAATTCCATTACAAAAATACTATATGCTACTTCATTAAACTTATATGATAGCTTTACTTCATCAATCCAAGAAAAAGCAGAAATAAAGCTGAAAAAATTACAAGTCCAGGATAATACTTACTTTCCCCATGTTTCTTCTGGAGAAACAGATACAACAACATCAACTGGTAATGTCATATTAATGTAGTGGTGCTCCTTATTTTCCCTTTCAATGACTGGAGCCGAAGCAGGTAATGAAGATGTCATTTCCAACATGAGGTCTATATTGACTATCTGCTGCTACAGAGAATAAAGACACCAGTAGTAGATCTCCAACAACACATACAACAAGAAGGCAAAAGTAAGATTGTAGATATTTGGTATCAAACTCAGTAGTTAAATAATTGGGTTTAAAAAAACTAGTAATGTTAAAGACAAACGTCTACGTGCTGACCTACTGTAGATGGATCTCTGCATTCACGCTGAGTCTCAATGACTTTAAAGGGATTCTTTTAAGTCATGTCAATGTCTATTTGCCTACAGAAAAGCCTACGGAGGGCACATCCAAAAATGTTTAAATGATAGATTGTCTGACATAATTTATTAGTGTAGTGAGACACATACCATATCTTGTAACTTTTTATCCTTTTTTTTGCCAGGCTTTCGTTTAGTCTCTTCATCTTGATCAAACCTGAAGTGTGAGCAGAGAGAAATTTCTATAATATGAAATCAATCTATTCAAAACCCTACATATTTTTTTAAATATACTCACTGTATAAATCGTCTTATCTCCTTACAAGCAGAATCATCAGTCAGCTCTGGAACAGTGTTCATACCGTTGTTAGGCCACACATAGATTGAACTGTGGCAAATTCTTAATACAAGAACATCTGAGGACAGTTTGTTTGCAAGATCACTGAAAACATATCCTAATGCCTTTTTTGTTGATGCCTCTGAAACACAGTAAGGACACAATTAGCCTAGGAAATTCCCTCACTTTTGTCATAGCTGCTGGTCATACATTTTTTAAAAAATTGCTATGTTTTGACTTGGAATAAAAACGTAAGTGCTGTTACAATCAGAAAAATGGCTATGTAACCAAAAACTGAGATAAGATTTCACTTAGCAGGTCTGTCTCAAACATTCACCCTCATACCTGACTGAACAGAAGCGTACTGTTTCTCTCAGGTGCCTCTCTATTCAGCAGAGTAACTAGTTAGCTTGTTGATCTTTTCTATTGCTCTAGAAAGACTAGACCGCAGTCTCAAAACTGTATTATTAATATAATCCTGTTATAACCAAATTCATTAAGTTATTCTCTGCTTGCTTAGAATTTCAGAGTCAACTTTGGGATCAAATGGAAAAGTGATCCCAATTCCACATCCATAAGCAGGAAAAACATGTAAATAAAGTGACCTAAAAATGGCAATTTAAACTTCACTTCAAATTAAAAAAAAAAAAATACAACGGAAAAAGACTGTCAGAAAATTAATGGAGATAAAGAATAACATTTTCTGGACATAATCTTTAGGGGTTTGGAAAGCAGCACTTAACATCTGGTGAATGCCATGAAAATAAACATCATAGCTAGTTAATTAACATTTATATAAATAACCTTTTATTAAGAAATCTATTACAGTCTTAGAGACACACCATCAGTAGTTGCTAGCTGAAACGCAAGATCCAAGCCTCCTCTTATTCTAAAGAGTATGTCCATAGCTTCTAGAATTACCTAAGGAGAAAAAAGAAGGAACGAAAAGAGAAGGAACGAAAACAAACAGTTATTTCAACGTGCTTTCTCTCAAGTTACAATTGACTGTTATTACACCACAGTGTGCCAGCACACCAGTAATTACTGCAGCTGCTCAGGGCACGAAAGGCCATGGCGTAAACAGAACCGAGCGGCACAGCAGCGCACAGCTGCCAGAGCTAGTACCTCAGTTACATGAGTGCTGCTACAAACACTGTCCTTAAAACACATTTCCTGCCTAAACATGAAAGTCTTAATTCTGTATTTTTACCGTTCAGAAATATGTTGGACAAAATGTCATTGTTCCAATCGAAACATCATGTTTCCCATTTTATGAGTCTTCTTCCAGCTCAAGTAAACCAAGGAACAAAAGGTGACAGCTCAGGAGAGCATGGGTATTGCTCCATCTAACAGTTCACAAAAAAGAAATGCTTCACAGCCTTAATTGCTCTAAAAAAACCACCAAACACCTAAGTCCCTTTGGAAAGACTTATCACATAACTTTGCTTACAAAGCATGGGAAACTTCCAGGTGCAATGCAACCATTATTAATGAAATAAAAGAACCAAAACATAGGACTCATTTTATTTCCATTAAAAGTACTCAAAGTAGAAATACATAAAAATATATGCATGCCTGATGAAAATATAAGCATCTACACTTCTAGCTCTGGGTGAACGATTTTCAGGTTTCCATGATTCTGGAGTGCCAAAGTTTACTCCAAGAAATAAAAAAGGCAAGATTGCTAACATTTCGGTTCCTGAAGTGTAATCCTGAACTATTTAGGTAACGGCGTTACCTACGTCAAAAAGGACTTGCACTGTGTGATTCACAAATGCCGGTATGTGAAGAAGATTTTGTCTAGGTTGACATGAAGGGTGTTTTTAATTTTAATTATGAACTTAAGAAGAAGGTTCATGAAGGAAAAGCAAAGCTCTGCAAAAGAAGTAAGAGAGGATCTGGCCTTTTGGTAGTGGCCCTCCGTGGATGATGGGGCCTGACCAAAGCCCGAGACCCCAAGGGCGGGGGTCCCACCCCCCCAAGGCTGCTGCGA
>KL259185.1:571-12338 GCA_000699545.1 Podiceps cristatus
AACTCGGCAAAAGTTTGGGGTCAGAAGGTGGAGAGCAGAAGAGGGGAAAGGATCCAAAGAAGAGGGGATGGAAGGGAAGAGGAGGCCTCTGGCTGGGCAGGAAGGTGACTTGGTGATGAGGATGGCTGGGCATCAGCACCTCTTGCCAGCCAGGTCCCGTGGCAGCCACGCGGGGGGCAGGCGGCGAGGGTGGCAGAGCAGGCCGTGCCGTGCCTGTGGAGCTGCACCTCTGGCAGCGCCGGGGATCTCCCTCAGCAGTGCTGGGGTCGCGGCAGAAGGCTGTCAGCTACGCAAAACTGGCCTTTCCTATTTTTTTTTTTTTTTTTTGTCCCAGGGGTCTCAAGGTCCCAGTCCAGGAAGGGAGGTTAGCACATCCTTTAGTGGAGCAATGATAGTCATCTCAACAACGACAACAAAAAAACCACAAACGAAAAACCTAAAAACTTTCCAAATTGGGGCTGAGAACTAAAATGTCAGGTGCCTCAACGTAATTCTTTTACAGCAAATTAAGTTAAATCATTGCCTCTCTCTGCTTCATCGTCCGGCTCATCTACAAATAATCTACATGTAGTTGGTCAATGAGTTGTCTTTTTTTTTGTTAAAATAATTACAGATTAAACTTTGTGCGGGGTTTGTCCCTCCTGGCTGAGGCCGGGGCAGTTGTGCAGGCGCAGGTGTGACTGGCAGGCGTCTGATGTCTCAGCAGAAACCTCTCGCGTGTAGCCTTGCCGGGAAAATGGCATGTGAAGTAACATGGCTGTGCGCTGCCATGGTTTTGTTAGACAGATAGAGCAGTGATTTTGTTGTTTAAGAGGTATCTGTGACCTAAGTGCTTTGCCAGTGTAATATATTCCTGTCCCAGTGAAGGCTTTCTAATGTAGATGTGGCTTCAGCCTGTTGTATGAACTCAGCAGCTCTTTGAAACACAGAATTGCAAATTGATCTCGGGGTCAGGGAAAGCAAGGTACAGGCCGACAATCGTGGAGGATGTAAATGCTAAGAAGCCCATGCATTTTTAAAGTTGTTGGCCGGTCCTTATTTCACTCCAGCAGCTGTGTGCATGTTTATCCCCTTCCAGGCGTTTGCAGCGTATCTGCAGAAATTAGTGCCAAGAGCTCTCCCATCTTCCATCTTCTCTTCTTGAACCTGTGATGAGCTCAGTGCCAGAAAGTGCTTATAGATGTGTGTGGCTCAGTGGTCAGCCCAAAGCCTGTGTGATTACTCACCTTCATAAAATGACATTTTTCCTGCCTGCCCACCTCAAAAGTTCTGTCAGAGCTTCGTCTCACAGGATGTCTCTGCCATCGGTGTTTGCATGCCCCTTCCAAACTCTTTCTCTCAAAGTACCACTTTTTTTTTCTTTCTTTTTTTTTTCCCTAGTTACAATCAACGATTTCTAGGCAGTGTCTGTAAGATCAGTAATATATAATATGAGACGGCCCAAGTTGGCAGCATCCCGTTTTGGTTATTTTTTGTTGGGGGGGAGTTTTATTGCCTGTTTATTAAAAGTTAAAAAAAAAGAAAGCTGACATTAACTATAGCAAAGTCACTTGCTTCTTTTTACATTTTCAAACCAGTTTCAAACTACTGCAGCCTGGAATGGAGAACACAGCACGTTTTGCTCATCCTCATACAGGATATAGATTTTAATGCCAGGCATGACATCACTGTATTTGCATGTGCGACATCTTCGGGTCTTATTCCTTTTAGCTTTGCTCTGACTCAGGTGATCCTCAGAGATATCACTTGGAGTCTCTTCCAGTTGGGATTTTTTGACCCATGTCTAAATTATTTTCCTATGTGCCCGCTTAACTTAAGGAATGAAAACATCTACTGAAAATAAATCAAAATAGTATTTTGATTAGGATTTGTTTCAAAACACAGTGTCACAACTGAATTCCCTGAGATTTTAGCATAGCTGTCAGGTTGCAGTAAAGCTGCATTTGCTTTTTTGTGTGGTTAGAGTGTAATTGTAGTTTTGACTTTCTTTCAAGTGTGAGGATAATTCAGCAAGTGCATTCTTTCCCAGCAAACCGAAGGTAACATGCACGTCTGCATGATGGTATCTGTTCGTATTGAAAGTAGGTAATAAACAAAAGTAGTCATTAAAATAATCTATAAAGACTTTAACGTAAAGCCATTAAAGTAATTGCTGATCTTCTGTCAAGGTGTGTTTACATGTGTCACGTCAGCTGGAACTAATATTTGCGGTGTTAGTTTATTTTATCAACCCCTCAAAAATAGGTAGGTCTGAAGTTTACTGGATGTCACAATATGTTTCAGTCCCAGGGCAGCAATAAGTTTGCATTTTTTCTGTAAAAGCTAAAAGAGCTGTTAATTTCCAGAACGTTGCAAATACCTTTCATACCCGGTAGTATTTGAGAGTTTGGTTTGCAAAAGTGTAGCAAGATGAGAATGAAGTGAATTGGGCCCTTGGAAGATGAAAGGGAGAGAGCTCAATTCCAGCCTTGCCAGTTCAGAAATCACCAATGCGGCCCTCCGTCCCCCAAAACCGCCTTTGCAAGTCAGAAATGTTGTTTGATTGATTGTTTTGTTTTAAAAAAGATGCACTTTGGGCTGTTTCAAGAAACACTGTACATTTGGATATAAGACGATGCACTTGGCAAGCTTTTCTCTGAACTGTGAGACCCAAAACCTGTTTCTAAAGTGAAAACTGAGTTTTCCGTAAAATGAGTTTACATAAAATGGTCAGTATTGTGAGTCTGCTGGTGCAGCTGGGAGATCCGGTCAAATTAAGGGATATAGGGTTTTTCGGGGAGATGTGTGAAATGATACTGTGTATTTAGCACCAAAGAACCGTAAAAAGTCGGTTTTTTATTAGTGAGCGGAGGGAGAATGGCACAGGCAAGCAGAGGAGGTTTTGTCATTGGTAATGAGGAGGGGACATTTGAAAAGCCCCCTTGAGAGGGTTTATTCTGGTGGCTGAGGACATGAGTGATGGTGCCACATCCCCTGAACTTGCGGAGGAGGGCGCGTGCCCGAGCTGCCTGCGGCGGGCGATGCCCCGAGCAGGGCTGGTGGTGGGAACGCTCCTGTCGGCGCTTGGCAGAGGGGAGCGTTTGCCAGCTGGAGGGCTGACGGGGAAGGGAGGAAGGGTCGGGAAGCAAACAGAGAAGAAGGTGATCTGTAATGCCTGCGTGGTTAGAAATCGCACGTTGGGAGCGGAGGAGGGGGAGGATTTCAGCGAGTTTTGACAACCTTTTGCGAATCGGCCTGGTGCGCGGGGTAAGTGCCAGGTGGTGAAAGCAGGGCGCGTGCGAGGAATTCAGTGTCACCCTGTCAGCGAGCCTCCCCAGCTACATCTACAGTTTATATCTTCACCAGGTTGTGGCCCCTGGGCAGACTTTCCAGCTGGGACCTGAGCTAGCAGTGCTCACCCCTGGCTTGCCTCTCATTAACATTTGCACACATTTGGGGAGGAAATTACAGATCTGCCCCCCTCCTCAGACTACAGGTTAAGCAGGGCCGGGCTCACCCTTGGGCTCAGTTGCCATCTGCACCATTGACAGGTGCCCTCCGTCTCGTGCTGCCTTCCTCTGGCAGCCGGGGGAATCCCGCTGGCTGCCCACCCCCCGGGCTCTAGCATCTACAGGATCACAGAACCATAGAATGATTTGGCTTGGAAGGGACCTTTAAAGATCATCTTGTCTAACATCCTCTGCAATGGGCAGGGACCTTATGCACTAGATCAGGCCGCTCAAAGCCTCGTCCAGCCTGACCTTGAACACTGTCAATGGTGAGGCATCCACAGCTTCTCTGGGCAACCTGTTCCAGTGTCTCACCACCCTCATGGTAAAGAGTTTCTTCCTTATGTCCAATCTAAACCTACCTTCTTTCAGTTTAAAACCATTGCCCCTTGTCCTGTCACTACAGGCCTAGGAAAAAAGAGCACATAAATATTTCAGACTGCTTAACATCTCATTACACGGGATACCCAGAGCCAGTGTGTCCTTGAGCACTTTGGTGGGGTTAGCATCCCATGGCTACACCAAGAACTTGCTCCTTGGGTGAATTTGCTGGTCATGGGTTTATCCTCCCAACCCCGCACGATGAATTTGATAAGCAGCATTAGCAAAAAATGCCCCTTGGCTGGTGTAAGAGCCTCTCTGCTCATGGGTTTTGCCAGCACAGCTGCCTTGGTGGCAAGTCCCGCCCCAGGCTGATACCACCGCGTACAGACCTGACAAAAGCCGTTCCCATGCAGAGCTGTCTGCTGCCGGGTATGTTTCACTCTCAGTGTCTGCACAGCAACGTGCCTCTCTGCTTTTTACCCTTTTTACTGCTTGGGCTAAGCCCAGGGTAAGCCCCGTCCTCCCTGCAGGAGCAGCGCTGGAGGCTCTGGGGCACGGGAGCGAGCGCGCCCTGGCCCAGACACGAGTGGCTCCGTGCACGTCATGGCGTTTCCTCCAGACCAGTATTATCTGACCATGGCATAGTTCAGTTCACTTGGGAGACTCCTCCACAGCCTGAAATTCGTCTTCCATCCTGGAAAAAATGTGGCAAAGCTGAAAAATGAAGTTATTTCCCTTGTGTTACTCCACTCACTGTCTTCTTAGCTGTGGGTTTGCACAAAAACAGTCTTGGTGAGAAGCAAACCTCTGCTTCGCTCCCTCCTTTCTTGAGATAGATACAGATGTATTTTTAGTATTAGTTTTTAAATTGCACTGTTTTGGTGATGTGACTTACAGTGTGGTCCCACGTGGCACCGGCGGAGTGGACGGTTAACTTCATGCGGGCAGTGGGAGCGATGGGATGTGAAGGAACTTCTTGAACTGGTTTCTGTGCCCCATCACCGTCCTGAAATCTTAGTTTTTCTTCCCTCTTTTTCTCCCATCCTTCCTGTCCTGACCTTATTTCCCCTCTTAAATACTAAATATTTTTTAAACTTGCAACCTCAAATTATCTGTTGATTTTGACTTCTCTTTTGTTGTCGTTAATTGTCTGTTGTTCCCACAATTTCCTAGGAAGTGTTAAAACTGCATATTTGACTCACTGAAGCTTAGACCAAAAAAAAAAAACAACACACCAACCAAGAAAAAAACCCCACACACGCAAAAAAAAAGAAAGGAAGAGATTTTCTAGCTTGTTTTGAGCCAATGATGATAACTAAGGAAGCCTCAAGTTCAGGGTTGTTTAACCTCTTGTCCAGTCTGGTGAGCAAAGGAAGAAGTCCTGTGAGCAAAGTTATCCAGGGAAAAATATGTTTCCTTTCTTTTTAAACAAAATCTTATTGTTTGTGGTTTATTTTAAATAGCACCCCGAAAAAACAGGTTCTGAGCTGCCGCTAAAGGCACCCTCAGAGAGGTTTAATAAAATACCGATATTTCTCAAGAACTCTGCACCCCTTCCCTTGCCTCTGATGTATGTGTTCCTTTTTATCCCTCTCCAAGCTTTTCTATTTTTTTTTTTTTTTTATATCTCTCAACCTAATTTCATGCTTATTAGTTTCAGTTACTTTATGTTCCACTTCGCTCAGAGGGCAGAAGTGAGAAAATACTTGTTCTGTTTTTAAATCTTGTTTGCAAAGGAAATCCTAGAGTAAACAGTTGGAGGTAGTAAGCGTTGCTGGATTTCAAAGCGTGCCGGGACAGAGGCCCCGGGAAGCGACGTGGGGAGGTTCTCGGTCCGCTCACGCTGGGGGAAGCCGGTACGAAGCAGACAGCGCCGGCATCTCTGAGCTTTGCTGCCGGGCTGGCGAGCGCTGCTGATTCGCACAAAATAAAAGAAAGTCCTGATGGTTCTGGCCTGAAGTGTTTTTGAGGAGATGCCTCCCACCCCCCCCTCTTCCTGCCTCCCACCTCTAAAGCAAATATGTTTTGTTGTGAAGGTTTTTTTCAGCATCCTCTTCAGCACGAACTGTCAGGCACCGCAGGGAGTTTTTTCTTGTCTTTTGTCTCTCCAGAAACTGATTTATTTAAATGATATGCTTAGAGCGTGTTGCTCTGGCAGGCTTTGGTGCTTGTTGTCTTCTGGGCTTCGGTAGTTTCCTTGAAAATTGTGGAAGATGAGGTTATCCCAGAGGATCACGGTCCCCCTGAAGCTGAGTTTTTTCTGCATTTTTCCAAAGGGATTCCCCTTCCCGGTCTTCTCAGAAGAGTGGTGTTGGGTCAGAGCCATTTATTTCCATGTGATTGAAGGGCAAGGGAGTTCTTTGAATGCTCGGCTCCCTCCCCGGGAGAGCACCCGGTCGCCTGTCTGGGTGTCCACACGGCTGTTGCCCTGGTGAGACAACTGCTGCACCAACACCCTCCTTTTGCTCAGCCAAAGGTAGTTACGCAGTCGTTTATCACTCATTTATTTGCCTTGTCACCGTCCAGTGTTCCCGTGGCATCTCTTGCAGCTTGTCATGTTTGTGATGCTACTTTTCATTACCATCAGGTAATACTCGGTACCGGGAGGACTCGTGACCTTGTGGTTGCAGATTCTGGGGATCTGTTCCTCGTCTCTCAGGACTGGGCAGCCAGGTAGTTTTGGTTTTTTTTCAGGCTCTGAGAGCCAGAAGCCCTTTTCCCTGGGCTTTAACGTAAGGCACAGGTCTTCCCAACCTGTGCTCAGGTACAAGCATCTTGCCAGGAAGGAGCCAGCTCCACTGTGCTGCCGTTTTGAGGGTTAGATTTAATTTTCTTTGAGAAGCCAGCAGTGATAAGATGCTGAAAAAGCCTCCTATGGAGTTTTTGAACCAGGGAAAGTACCTGGGGACGCTGCACGGCAGAGTCCCCGGCACAGCCATGCCAGGCTGCAGGGGCTGGTGGCTGCTGAGGACCTGCAGGATTTTGCTCAACAGCTGCAGGTGGGAAGTTTCCAGGTAGGAACGTGGTGATGAGCAAAGTGTCATCTGCAGGCAGTTCCAGAGGAAACTGCTGCTTAGGGAGCCTTTTTTTCCCTATGTCTGTCTGGGATCCTCCAGCATAAGGAAGGAATAGGCTCCACTCCTGTTTTAAAGCAATTAGTGATGAGGAAAAACAATGTGTTTGGAGGGAACTATTTTCTTAACTGCTCTTGACTCGGCATCTTCTCTTTCGTTAAAGTTAGAGCATCCTCACCATTTTGCTGTTGCTAAAACAGTTTTTACAGGACACCCCTCCTCTGCATATCTGCTGGCATCTCGTCCCTGTGCCTTGTGGTTATGTCAGCGGGATAGAGGTGATTTCGGAAATACTGCTCAAGGCAAACACAACTTTCAAAATCCACAGTTAATCAGATACAGGAAAAAAAATGTTAGTGCTCAAAACTATTTTGCTTTCAAGCCTAAATATACTTGAAGTGCCATAAATTCTGTTTGCTTGTCCTGTTATCCTGGATCTTAGCCTTTAGCTATAAGTACCTTATTTTCATGTTTTACCTTATTTTTACATGTTTACCCTCTGTGCCTGTGTCCAAGCCAGGAGAGGAGTGTCACAGGATATTACTTATGCTGAAAAGAGCTTATACATAGGGATGATCTTAGCTCCCACCCCATCTCTTCTCCAGCAGCAGATCAGAGCACCAAATTGGTGGATTTAATCTCCTGAAATCTGAACTCCTTTTTGTTTGCTCTGCTCTTGCTTCTTGGTGAGCGGTGGACAGTCTTGTTCTCCCCGCAGAGTGCTTGAGAGCGGGTGCTTTCAGCCTCGGGGTCTGCAGCTCGGGGGGTGACCAGGCACTGGCACACCCCTTGCCAACTGGCCCCAATTCCCTGCTGAGCCCTTTGCACCCCTCCCACTCAGTTTCTAGGGGACTTAAATATTTAAAAAAACCCCAAAAACCACCAAAATCTATCTGCACCCTGTCCCCAGTTTAGGAGGAAATACATCGTGGAGATCATGTTTCGCATTTTTAATTTCTTCGTGGTACCCTCTTCCTTCCCCTCTTCCCCCCTGCCTGCTCCCGCCCCGCCATCGTGTCGGGGCCTCCATCCGCGGCCCAGCGGGCAGCCTGCCGTGGCAGGTGCTCCCAGGGCAGGGGAGGCTCCTTTCCGTCTGCAGGGAGAGAGTTCCCGTGGTGTTGGACAGCGTGCTTTGAAACGTGCTGCTAAATGTGACGCGCCCCTTGAAAAGTGAGCAAGGTGCATTGCAAGGAGGATATTGGATATTTAAAATTAGAACTACTGCAGCCCCAAATTGGTAGCGATGCGGTAGGCAGTACGCGGTACTGTATGGCAAAGGGCTGCTTGCAAGCTGCTTTACTTACAGCAGGTAGTGGGCAGCAAGTGGAGATGGGAATTGCCACCCGGTCTCTGCCACGCTTTTAACTTCTCCTTGGGACATTTTATGTGCAACAGCATGAGGCATAGTTTGCTGCGGTTTGGAAGTAGTGTATTTGCACAGGAAATCAGTGTGTAGAAAACTGCTGAATTCGTATCTGAGTCTCCTCTCTCTATCAGTTTCTGCAGCCACGGTTGGAATTTGATCATCTTTTTCTGTTCGCTGCCTTGGACTTGATGCACCCTTTCCTATTTGCCCCTTACTGGCACAGGCGGTACCTCGTGGTAGGTGCAGCTCAGACTGTCTCGTGTTTTCACCTTGCGTGCTTTTGTTACTCCATCTTTTAATCTGCCTGTATTTTGTTCATGCCTGTGTGGATGGGGGCTTTATTTGTTGCTTCTCACGCTCCTCCTGATCTTTTTACTGAATCATAGAATAGTTTGGGTTGGAAGGGACCTTGAAAGGCCATCTAGTGCAATCCCCTGCCGTGAGCAGGGACATCTGCATCTGGATCAGGTTGCTCAGAGCCCTGTCTACCCCGGCCTTGGATGTTTCCAGGGATGGGGCATCAGCCACCTCTCTGGGCAACCTGTTCCAGTGCTTCACCACCCTTGTTGTAAAAAATTTCTTCCTTATGTCTAGCCTGTATCTCCCCTCTTGGAGTTTAAAACCATTACCCCTTGTCCTGTCACAGCAGGCCCTGCTAAAAAGTTTTTCCCCATCTTTATTACAGGCCCCCTTTAAGTATAGAAAGGCCACAGTAAGATCTTCCCGGGGAATCTGTGGGCAGAGGCTGCTACCATGTGTCGCAAGTTTTCTGTCACGTTGGGTTTGGTTTGTGTGTGTAAGCGCTGCCGTAGCGTCCTCCGGAAGAGCTCCCACACCAGGCTTCTGGCACAGACGGTCCAGGAGACTCTTCCTCAGCTCAGGTTGGTGACTGCCAGTCTGCACAGTGGCGGAGAGAGACTGTGATTTACCACCCTCTATTATTGGTCTTTTACAACATACAGATAGTAATCTTGAAACACTCTTCACCTTTCACTGTCGCCACTTGGCTTGGTTGGGGTTGCAGCTTGATTAATTTTTGGCTAGAGCATGAATGGCCCTTGTCCCTTTGCTGTGTTTTAAAATACATAAAAAATAAGTACTCAAAAAGTTAGAAACAGCATGTTTAACACACACTTAGTACTGAAACTTCTACAACGTAGCTAAAGGAGGGGGAAAAATATCAAGAATCTTACAACCTTTTTTTTTTCTTCTTTTTAAAATGAAACAGGCATCTAATAGGAAGCTGATTAAGCAACATTTGAAGATGAGTCAGTTTTTTAGTCATAAAACCTTTTCTTGACTTGTCTGTGGTTTTTAAATGTCTATTCTTAAACTGTGTAAAATAGATGGTATGAGGGTGAGGGGCAGACCAATGCACATCTGGGTTTGGCAGGGTTCTTCACATGTGAAGTTTCATCCTTAATGTCATTTAAATAGTTCAAGGTATTAAAGTCTTTAAATCAAGGTTTATAATGACTTTAAGATGCTCCCCACTTAAAGCATGAAGGAATGCTACATGCTATGGGTTTTAAAAGGAAGCACTATACATTCATTGCTAGTTATGTACTTTATTATTAAGTCAAAGTAGAATTTTGTTTTCCAAGCCATGTTTGACAAATGATAGTTTTTAATCAAATTACAGAATAAAATAATGACTTGAAATTTAATGTAATAAACTTATTTTATAGGTCTTAATACAGTGAGGATCTATTAAGGTCACCTTTGATCTACATTGAAAGTTGGCGGCAGAGTCTTGTTTGAAGGCAAGCAAAGCCAAGGACCAGTTTTGTTAAAAACTAGAAAACGATAATCCCAGGAGGTGCTTGTTGGAAGCCTGATGTTTAGGTGAGAGTAGGGTGTTGAAAGAGAAGCTTTTTGTCTCTTCTGTGAGTACCTGCAGATAGATTAGGCAAATCGTGGTTAATTATTTAACAAAGGGCCCAGTGCTGCAATTGCCTTTGACTCCTGCACTACTTAACATCTCTGGTTTGGAGGGTGGAATTAAGACTGTAACTTTGAAATTAAGTTTTTCTTTTCCTTTTCTTATTCCCAACAAATGTAAGGCTCTTGACTGCCAGCTCTGAGCATTACAGCCCAAACAGATGAAGTGCAAACTTTTGCACTGTGTGCTGAGGACACTTAGGTAAAAGGGGGATATTCAGATTGCATCCAAACCCTGCTCCGTTCATGGGCTTGCTGTTGAAGAAGATGGGTCAGTGCTGTCCCTATCCACCTGGGCGTCTTCAGGGAGTCTGTCTGCTACCAGTCCTTGCTTTTTGTGCAGACCCCTGTCAGTTGTCGAGCAGAAAAAGCTTCATCCGTGATAAGCCAGCTGTGATGTGAGCTGGAATCCAGGAGACTGATTATTTCTGGGAGCAGCGGGACTGACACAGACCGCTTGCCAGCGTGATGAATTCCTGCGTGCACTGGGAGGGAGGTCAGACCAACCCCGCATCCTCTCTCCTCATGGCACCAGTGATGGGGATCTCTCCTCCACACCCTGTCTGTTTTCATGAGACTGATAGGAAGCTACTGTCTCCAAGATTTTCACCTCCGTCAAATGTGACAGACATTAGCCAGCATTTTTTTTTTTTTTTTAAAAAACTAGTGCTAGGATTGATAAACCCACATACACATGAATGTGGAGGCAGCCAGAAACCAACCTCACAAATCCTTTAAATCAGTGATACTGTGGGGGTAAAAAGAAGGAAACGGAATTTGGCAACGTCAGTCCCCCGTTTGTTTTGCCGCTGCCTGGGCTGTAGGGCTGGAGTTGCTCCCAGCCGCCTGGCTGGCAGGCGGCAGCTGCCTGGTGCCCTTCCTCGGTAAAGCTCCCGGCGAGTGGATTTACCAAGCAGTGATGGCCGAGGGATGCATCGTGCTTTCCCAGCTGTGAATGTACAGACAAAGCGATCTCAGCTCAAGAGGAATGAAAAAGTGCAGCCAAAATACTTTTTCACCAGCATCCTCGCTGCATGCAAGGCTGAAATCATGGGAGCTGTTCTTTGAAGTTGGCTGCCTAATTGTATTGTGGATTTGACTTTGAACCAGCAGCTGAGACCTCTAACAGGCCCAAACTCCCACTCTTTTTATTGGCATTTTTACATATGTGGGGTGCACATGCACGCCTGCACACACGCATTGCACAGCCCGACCTGAGTAAGTGTTTAAGTAAGATGCAGCGCTGAGGCCTTTTCACTCCCACGGACATGCCCGGTGCATCGGGACGGTTGGTTCAGACCCTTTGCAGCAGTCTCCATCCCTGCTGGTGACGGCAGCGGGTCAGGTACGATTCTGCTGGAGGTCCTGTGATCAGCTCCCAGCTCTTGCCGTGATGGGGAGGATTTGATAAAAGGATCAAGCCGTTCCTTCACATTATCACATTGTAGTGAATGGGCACGCGCTGCTGTTCTCATCTTGCCTTTACCTCTGAGATCACCAGTAGCTGCTTCATTAACTATTAATGGCCTGCTCATTAATGCTGTAAAAGACTAGGACCAATCTTGCAAATTTTC
>KL259185.1:12388-40536 GCA_000699545.1 Podiceps cristatus
AACATGCCTCTGAGTTTCGTTGAGCATTATTAAATAGCTCATGAATATGAAGAAGCTGGCAGCTTCTCTCTTTTTTTTGGCTTTCCAAGCTTGCGCTATGGGTCTGGCTGTAGGGGTCGAAGGGGCTGGCATTTTGCTGAAGCATCGGTGGCTCAGTTGGTCCCTTAGTGAGCCATTAATCCAGGCAACTTTCTGTAACACAGCAGATTCATAACCAGGCTAACCTAGTCTAGTGTCTGGTCTTCTGCCTTGTTATCAGTCTTGGCTGCTTTACTGATGATCTGTAGTTTCTGTAGTGCTTTCCTTTCCATCATGCTGTACAAGCATCCAGGTGTAAATGATACTTGCAGGGGACGTTTAATTAACCTTGTTTAACAGATGGGGAAACAGAGGCACAGAAGTTGAACAATGTGCCTGGAGCTGAGAAATGGGAAGCCAGTAGAGGATGCAAATGCTTTTGGCCAAATCTGTAACACTATTTTTGGTTAAAGTCTGGTCAGTGTGAAAGGGGGGACACTCCCCAAGCCTCATCTGAAGCCACTGCTACAAGTGCTTCCCATCCCATCCCAGAGCTCCTACATGGTTGCGGAGAGGAGCATGGAGTAGTGCTTTTCCTGGGAAGGTGCCAGCTGTTTTAGCTCCATCTGGTACCAGGGGGTATGAGGGAAGCTATTTTCCCCCCCCATCCAGATTTTGGAGGTAAAACTGTTCTTCCCATCACTTACATCCACCAGCAATAAAGAGTCTGTCCACTAAATCCAACTGCAGCTCGGCTGGTGGTGCACCAGGCAGATTAAAATCTATATGTCTTTCCCACAGCCATCTGCAGAACAAACACTGGTGTAAATACATGTGGGAGGCTTTTTGGTAAAGTAGGGAGATATGCTTTAAAGAGAATAGCTATAACTCCAGGAGCGAGGACTGATCTGTACAAGTTTAACGTCTTTTCCATATGCAGCTGGCCTTCGGCGTAAAAAGGCTCCTGTGTGTTTGGAAGATGCAGGGTGTGCCAGGAGTGACCAGCCTTTAACACTGCTCAAGCTTCTGTACTTGCAGGTAGCGCCAGAGTGGAGCCAGGCAGCAAAATAGATCTGTATCAGGAGCATTCCCTGCTACAACTTTCTCATTATTATTTCTTACAGAGTGTGACTATTTTACCCCACATCATATCACATTACAAGGAGTTCTTGGTTTCTGTCCTGGAGACATTCCTTTTAGTTGGTGGAGCAAAGTTATGAGGGATCCAGGGTAGAATTTCAAAGTCCTGTCCTTCACGGAAGTTGTGTTTAAGGGTTTATCTTAATACCTTAATTTCATTCTGCTACAAAGTGAAAAGACTACTCAGATATCCTGGTGGTAGCCACAACTTAGTGGTAGGACATGGTCATGCTGTGCTCCACAGGACTGCAGCAGGCCCTGGTGGGACTCCATTGTCACCTTCATCTCCAGGAATATCCCAGCAGCATGCTGAATGCCATCTGGTTTTGCCCTCAAAACTAGCATAAATGTCTCTGGGACCCTGCTGCTACAAGAATAGCATCCGGATCTTGAGTGAAACTTGTTACTCTTTATTGAAGCAGTTCTCCAAAAGCTGGAAAATGGGTAGATGCAGGAATCAAGTTCCTGTCTCTTGGCTGGTGCAGCTCTTCCAGAGACAGCTGCAGTGAAGGCTGCAGATCATCATTGGTTTTTTAGTTACCAATGGTTCCGTTACCTCTCCATCTGTAGAGCCGTTCTCTTCCTTGTGGAAGATCTGCATCCCACCAAGGGCATGAAGATCCCCCTAAGTTTCGGGAGCCCTTTCCTTGCTTCTTGGTAGTTCGGGGTACTCTGCCCAAAACAGACCCTGTTCGTCCTGAGCTTGAGGTTGACTCACAGGTGAGGCATGTTGCAAAATCTCCGTTCCTGAGAAGAGGGAGACCAGTGTAATTCAAAGCATTGTGGGCTGTGTCCTGTCCCTGCCAAGGGCATCAATGATCAGGTATCAATGATGTGAGAAAATACAGCGATGATTAACATTTTCAGTGAGTAGAAACTTACTGTATCCTATGAAATAGTAATCCTATGTAAACCTACTATGATCCTATGAAACTTACTGTATCCTATGAATAGGAAGAGGGAGGAGTTCTCTGTAGAAACATCAGCTTTTGGTTCTTTGTGTCATAATGTGAACTAAGAGAGCTGCCAGCAGCCAAAGAAATTCCAGATGTGTCTGCTGCATGTCACTCAGCTGCAGGTTATGTTTCCAAGCGAAACTGCGTCTGTTCTCACTCTTGGGCAGGTTCCTGATTTCAACACTTTTGGACCGAGGACTGGACTGTGCTTTGGGAGATGCTGCAACTCACTGTTCATTTTCCTTTTCTGCCAGTGTACTCATGTCTTGTCAAGATTGTCTTGTCAAGATGCTCACATTTTTGAATAGTGATTTCTCAAGGTTTCTAGCCTTTAAAGTGTTCACTTGGCATCTAAGTGATCAATGGGGTGCCGGTAGTTCATTCAGACTGGTGGGTCTCCAGCATTTTTGGTAGAACCAGTTGTTCATTAGCTATATCTGTGTTTGCCTTCTGTCCCCAGGGGGGCACCCAGGTTTGGAAGCATTAGCTTAAATTTTCATGTGTATTTAGATTGGGGGGTACTCCAGCCAGTAGCGGTTCATGGTAAATTCTGACTCAGGGAAGATGATACCTCTGCCTAAAATTAAGAGGAGAAAAGGGTAAGAACAGCCTAATAGTTCATGGGTAAAAATGGGGGAACGGATCAGCTGGCCAAATAAAATGGCTCCTGGTTGAGTCTGGGATAAAGCTGTCCTGCAAGACCTCCTAAACTTGGCCTTTTCAGAAGATTTTAATCGTCCTTTGAGATGTGTTGGTTTCTCATTTTTGCCTTGGCTTAAGGAGTGCATGCTCCCGTAGTTGGGTCCTTCTCCACTAATGTAATAACGTGAGGTCACAGGGCCACAGCCACCAGTGCTCCAGGGGAGTGTGCAAGCCATGAGCATTACAGCTCCACCCTGAGCACTGAATCCTCATCCAAAATTTGGTTTGCATATCAATGAAAACTGTCCTGTCAGGCTTTTTATAAATCCATTTATTTCATGGCATCGGCATCTTGACTTAAGCATCCAATGGTCCCCACCTCCAGTGGCCTGAGTAGCTCTGCGTGGAAAGGCAAAAGGCTGAATTTGTATTACAACGCGGGTTGTAATATATGCTGGGAAGTTAGATCTCACCTTCTTCTGAAAATAGCTTGTGTTTAAGCTGTGCCTATGCTACAGACTTTGCCAGCAAAGCTCTACTGGCCAAAAAGTGTGGAGAGGTGTGATTCCCGCGTGTCACAGCTGTGCTGGCATGGCCCCGAGGCACGGTGTGTGTACACTGGGAAGACTGCCCTTTCTCCGGCCTGCGAGGGACTCGTGCTGGGCTCTTGTAGAGTGGGGCTTTGCTGCGATAGCCCTGTCTGCCGTGACAGGGTTAGGTGGGTGTTCGTCTGCTGCTGGAGTGCTTCTAGGGTCTTAGTTCCTGTAAATTTTTAAAGGGGTGTTTTCAGATCCTCCTCAGTAAACAGGGAAAGGTGCATTTTAATGTTGCAGGTCCTCTCTCATCACCCTTCTTTGCGGGGTGGTTCTGGTGTTCCTGCTGCGCTCTGGAGCGGGGCACAGCGGCTGTTATTCTAGCTACGTGCCATCTAATGCTGGATAATGTTGCAAGATCCAAAAATAAAAAGTGGAAAAACATGCCGACAGAGGAAACAAGGCACAACTTTACTTCTTGGGTAAAGCAACATCCTTCCCTCTTCCTAGCACAGCTTCACCCCCTGAGTCTCAAAAGACAGGTAACTCTGTTGGGTTTTCGCCACCTACTTTGTCTTTCCACGCCGAGTTTTAATCCTTGCCTCCCTTCAAGAGTTTATGTTGTTACACTGCTACTACAGGTCCTTTGGTGAAATACTGCTCCTCTCTTCCTCCCCAGCCTTTTAGAGTTACACATTTCTTTGCTCAAGAAAAACACCTCAAGGTCATCCCCAGCCTTGTTGGAGAAGCGGAGAAGAGAGGGGTTTATTGGTGCTTATTTAATCCCATCCCTCTTAAAATACAAGCACCTGGTATCTGCTTGCATATTTTCCATCTGAGTACTTGTGATACAGAAAAGTTTTGTTACAAGAATCAGGTGTAGAAGCACTGAGGAATAAAAATGGTTTACACAAGGTCAGGTGGAGAATTAAAACCTCCTCTGCCATACCCCCATGGCTGGGGCCATACCCTCTTGCCCCTCCTTTTCCTCTGGTGCACCCGTATGCCTGGGTTATGAGTTGCTACCTGAATAGCTCGTCTTCTTGGTACAGTGTAGGACACACTGATTTCTGAACAGGTCCCTAAGGATGTGCTGGTTGAGTATCACAGACGGCAAAGGCCACAGCAGCCACAGCAGACCTGCAAGTCTCTTATTTATCTGTTTGCTTGTACATGTAAAGTTATTTACAGCCTTTGGCAAAACTAGCGCAATCGTTCGGTCTATTGGAATTGCCCAGTTAAGTCTCAGATCAGGTAAAAGTCTGTTGAGACGTGATTATCAGCAAGAAAACATCAAGATAGCCAGCTCGGCCTCTGTGAGGAATGTGGATTCTGACTTGAAACGTATGTGGCAAGGCTGTGATTTTGGCTTGGTTTTCTTCCAACATAAGAATGGGAAATGTAGTAGTCATAGAATCATAGAATTGTCAAGGTTGGAAAAGACCCTTAAGATCATCAAGTCCAACCGTTAACCCATCACTGCCAAGTCCATCTATACCATTCCCTCAAGCACCGCATCTATCCGTTCTTTAAATACCTTTAGGGATGGAGATTCAACCACTTCCCTGGGCAGCCTGTTGCAATGCCTGACCACCCTTTCGGTGAAGAAGTTTTTCCTAATATCTAACCTAAACCTCCCCTGGCGCAGCTTGAGGCCGTTTCCTATTGTTCTATCACTTGTTACTAGGAAGAAGAGACCAACCCCCACCTCGCTACAACCTCCTTTCAGGTAGTTGTAGAGAGCAATAAGGTCTCCCCTCAGCCTCCTCTTCTCCAGACTAAACAACCCCAGCTCCCTCAGCCGCTCCTCATAAGGCTTCTGCTCTAGACCCTTCACCAACTTCGTTGCCCTCCTCTGGACACGCTCCAGCACCTCGATGTCCTTCTGGTAGTGAGGGGCCCAGAACTGAACACAGCACTCGAGGTGCGGCCTCACCAGTGCCGAGGACAGGGGCACTATCACCTCTCTGGTCCTAGTGGCCACACTATTCTTGATACAGGCCAGGATGCCATTGGCCCTCTTAGTCATCTTGTACCTCATCTTTTGTAACAGTCTTCTCCCCCTGTTTCAGTGAAACTTCACGTTTTTTCATGCTGCAAAGGGAACACAGAAAAGGATTTTGTTAGAGCAGGGTACAGTCAAGATGCAAACATGCTATGGAGGAGCTGAGCCTGAAATGTTACTGCTCTCCAGCAAGTTTCCTATATATATAAGCCAGTTCTCTTCATAGCCTTGGAGAGCAGGGATGCCAGGCTTCCTAGGGCATGAAGCTCTCATGTCCAGCCTGTTCCAGTAGATCACAGGAGATGGGACCACAGCATTATGTCCTTAATCCCATCTCACGTCCCTGTTCTCCCTCTTCTACACTCTTCCTGCAGCCGGGAGCTCACTGTTACTGCAGAGATTCACACCAGAGTCCCAACTTTAAAAACCAACACTTGCTATTTTTACTTGTTTATTGGGGTTTTTTTTTGGAGGCAAAAAAAAAGGACAAATGCTAAAGACAAGTAAACAAGTCAATAAACAAAGCATTTAAATGAATGTGCAGTCATTATAACTGATATCAGGGCAAAGGAATGCAAACAGGCCAGTCTGTGGTTTGATGCTTTTAGCTCCTGTCCCTCTGTTTTGTTTTTAATTTTGAGCACAGGAAGGGGCCAGTATATGACCATATGCTTACAAAGTGCTGGTTACACATCGCTTCCAAACAATGTTGTCATAGTAATGATATGTCATGTATGTGTCACATTTTGTCACGCTGTGAGTGTACCCATGTGACTCCAAACCTTACTGCATTTCCTTCCCCTGTTCTCCATCACCGGTAATAATAGTTGTTTCCCGTCAACTTCTGCATCCATTCTGAATAAATTGGAAATGGGGTTTCACTTCATTCAGTGCTGGTGGGAAATTCATACTCTGGGAAATATATGCGGGGAAAATGTTAAGCATGTGCTTAAGCATCATTGATGTTGATCAAGTTAAGTGTGCTCTTGAGCCTTAGGAGCTATTGCCTGTTTCCAAGCGTTGGTATGAATGAAGAGGAATTGATCTCCACTTGCAAGGCCCTAAAGATGGAAGTGCATCTTGAGGGGAGGAATAACCAGCAGATCTTGATGCTGATATTGCCATGAACATTATCTTGGTCATACCTTTTCATTTTCCAAAGATAAGATCCTTTCAGCATGATCTAAAGATTCCTTCAGTTTGCAAAAGTTGGGGTTTTTTTTCTCCCTTTGTGATTTGTTTTCCCTTATTTTTCTTGTCATGTAATCGCCTTTGCAGCTTTAACAGGGTTTTGATGTTAACATTACTTTGAGGCAGTGATATCTAGGCCAAAGAGGTTTGCACCTCTTTGGTGTGAGCGAGTTCTTGTGATTTTGGGGGAGGGAGGTCTTGTGATAACGTGGAGGAGCAGGGAATCAAGGCTCCTAGGTCCAGATTCGTTCTCTCTGGCTTTCCCTCCTGCGAGCCTTTGGCAAATGAGAGATTAATGCAGACTCCATATAACCATCTTTAAAATAGATCTCCCTTGGGGAGAGTATGGATTAATTAACATTTCAGAGGCGCTTTGAGTTCCTTTGATAGGTGTTGCAGAAATGCAAGAGGTTTTTTTCTTCCTAGACATAGACTGTCTAAAAGACCTATTTTAATTAGATTGGTTTACCTCTTAAGAGCTCTTTTCAAATGGAAGACTATTTAACTTCTTACGTATGTACCAATATGGTGTTTTACTGCCAATTTAAGCCAAATAAAATACACAGCGTCTGGACCAAGACTGGATTTGGTACCTTCACATCATGAAAGCTCATGCTGATAATTTGCCAGTAGCCTCAGGGCTCTGATAGTAATTTGCCAGATGCTATACTGAATGTAATTTGCATCTGTATTTACATAAATGCTTTAATTAAAATTATATGCACCAACCTGAGATAGATGAGCAGCACTGCCTGCTATTTGTTTACATTCCCTGACAATAAAACCTTGCCTTGGCTGCTTCTTGCTAATCATACAAGTTGACAAGGCTATTTGAGGTGCGGTCTAGAAACTTGACAGATTTCTAGTTAGGCTTTGCTGCAAACTGAGGGGCCAGATTTGATCCATGGATGCTCTAGATTTAGAGTAGTTCTGTACAGCCAGGATTTATAGCATCTTGCAGACCATGTCTCCTTTGTTACACATGCAAAATATGAAACCCCACTGAGGACAGTAGAAAAACATTTTAAATACAGTTTCCATCAAAAATAAATTTTCTGAGCACTGTTCATCTCTGAGCAGAGCATAACAAAGCTCCTTGTAGGGCAAAGCACTTTAAATAAAAGGGATTTCTGGGCCCAAGTGGTGTCCTGGTTGTTTCAGTGGGATATGAGAGAGCTCATAGCTGAGTTTAGATGAGGGTAATGGAGGCTCTGGCTGAGATTTTTGCTTAGACCACACATTTAATCTGGAAAATGCAAGCATATAGATGCAAATCAAATCCAAGCTGTGCAGTTTGCCTTTGGACCACGGAGGATGCTCTGGTTGGTGTTACTATGCTGCTGGCCAGTTATTCAGGTGTTGTAAAGTCTCACAAAGGAAATAAATCCAGTGGCAAAGTTGCGACTAGTTCCATAGGTCACTTTGAAGATACATAAAGGACAGGCTGAAGAGAGCTGTAACTACCCCGCATGGGTTTGGACTGTTGCAGAGCTTTATTTAAAGGTGTTTCCTTAACTTGTTCTATACAAGATACTTCAAAACTTCCATCACTGAGATAGTTTCCATCACTGAGAAGTTGTATATAAATCTGAGCATTACCGGTCACTTTGTTGGGTGACCTCTGACTATATTTGCCCATAGTCATTTCTGAATCCAGACTGAGAGAGTCCACTCGGGTTCAGCATATTTGTACATTGACCCATTTGCCTGACAGCTCTGTTGAAGTGGAAAAACTGCCCCACGTATTACGACCTGCTGTGGGACAGGTGGCCAACACCTGTTTATTGAAGTCCATGTGTAAGAGCGCAAGCACAAAAGCATCTATGTTTGTTGCAAAATGGCCTAAATACTTAAATCTGGAGGCGTAAAGCTACCGGTAAGCAGGTTGAAATGCATGTCTGAGAGTTTGGGTGAGTGGGACTGGGGAGGGTGGTTTGGGGTGACCCGCTGGTGATGAGAGATGGAGCCCACCCCTCTCCCACGGGCACTGCAGCCCTCAGCCCCCTACAGAAATGGCAGCCAGCGGCTGATGCAGGGGTGATAGTCCGTCTGGGCCACCGTCTGCCCGGCATCTGTGGTCTGCTGGGGGGTTGTGGCCAGGCAGCGCTTCGCACTGCTGGGACATGGTGGTCTCAGTTGGGTAACGGGTGCGACAAAGCCAGGTTTGCAGTCTTGCAAAGCCGCAGCCTTAATTTAAACTGAAATAATGTAAATAAATCCAAACAATCGTCTCACTTTACCTCATCCATAATAAGAGAACAAAACCACTTCCCATATTAAATCCATTATGGCGACAGGGTGCTCTGAGACTTGATAGGCTGGTGGGGAAGGCAGCTGCAGGAGAGCAGCCCTTGTTTCCCCCTGGTTGGAGGGAAGGGGAGGGGAAGGCAGGGCAGTCCTGCCTCGTACAGGCACTAATGGCGTGAGGGCAGAGCGCTGCTCCCCTCCGCTAACGAAGATTTTCCCACTGGGGAGCAAGAGAAGGAGAGGCCCAGGGAAAGGGTCCTGTTAGAGTAACGTGTCTTGGTGATAAAATCTGCTCCGCAGTTGCCTCCTCTGACAGGGAGGCCCATCAGCAGCCGTCCCTGCTCAGGCCCCCGCTTCCCCCTCTGCCATCCCTGCCCATCTCCTGGCAAAGCCAGCGCCGCAGCCCAGCCCCTGGGGAAGGAGCAGCATGGCAGCTGGCGGGCAGGAGCCCTGGAAAGTTTGTCAACCCGCTTCGGCACTGAAACAGCCTCTGGTTTGAATTTGGACCGACACCCAAGGTGTTGGTACCTCTGTGGGTGCAAGTTTGGCACCTCTGGCTTTCTAAGGTGACCTCTCAGTGTGCTCTGAGGTTCGGAGAGCAAGCCAGGGAGGGGGTCAGCGAGCAGCCCTGTGTTTGGAGAAGGTTTCTTTCAAAAATCATTGTGACTGTCTGATTTTAAAATTCACCGCTAATACTTTAAGTGTACTGAGCGCTCTAAGCCAGCCTTTAATCAGCCTGTGCGTATTTTAAGAATCATGCCAACCGTTACTGCCTCAGCGATACCTGGAGATTTGGTCGAGAGAAGCCTGGCCTAGTTTTTCGGGGTAGCTAGTGATGTGTTTTCATTTCCCTATTTAACGTGAGCCTCCCCAGTCTTATGTTTTGAGGTGTTTTTTTTTCAAAAGGTTGCAAAGCTCCAAGCAGGCAGTTAATACATGGCAGAAGAGAGAAGTCAGGGTGTAATACGGCAATAATTCTTGAAATTAGAAGTATATTAAGAACTGTGCTTCGGCTGTGGATGGAGGACGGCATGGTGGGGTGCAGGAGCGTGGCCGGCTGGGAAGGAGGGTCACCCTCTTGGGCAAGGGGACCTGCGGCCACCGCAGTGAGGGCAGCTCGGTCGCCTGAGGCTCTTTGGGCATAGGGCTGCACATAGATGTGCAACGCTGGGGGCAGCGTTCAGCAGCCTCATGTGGGACTGCCATGGTTTCCCTAATGAAGACAAGGCTTAATTGGGTAAAATCATGGCGAGAAAATGTTGGGGGTTAATCATTTGCATATCAGAAATCATTAGGCTGTTAGGCTGGGGGTTTTGTTTGCATTACACAACTGATGTGGTGGAAACAATTACTCATCTCTCCATCCCATCCCTCCAGACCAGGAAAACAGAATATGAAAAGGCTGAGGGATCCGTCCTGATGATCCTTTGGATCTCGCGCGTGCCAGACAGGCGTCCCAGAGCCAGGAAATAAACGCTCAGCTTAGTCAGCCCCTCTCCAGCTTTGACTTGGAAGCTCACGTGCAAATGGCCCCGCTCATCGCGTGCCCGGGTCCCCGCGGAATGAGGCCTCGCCAAAGCGGGCGCCCAGTTTCCAGCAGAAGCACGTTTGCTAACTCAGGCTCTTGGGCAATGCGTTGTCGTTCCCAGCATCACACCGCCACCGAAATATGCAAAAAGCATCTCTCGGAAGTAAAAGGACTCGATCCTGCAAAAGCACTTGAGAGCCAGTTCATTAGTTCTTTGTTTTCACCGGAAGTTAATTAGACTTCCCAACTACTTTATTTTTTTTTCTGCTGTCATCTGGAGTTGCAAGCAGATTTTCTGAGCCGCTCCTACTACAAGCTGTCACCTGTTGGTAGGCATCCTCCTAGAGTGTCCTTTCTCCATTTCCCACCCATGTGTACAGATGAAGTTGATGTGAGACCTTAAAGATGTCTGCAACAAGTCACCTCCTCCTAAAACAGGATCCAGCCTTCTGTCACCTGAGGCCAGTTCTTATTTATTATTTCTATTTCAGAGTGCCCTAAGACACGCATCGGGGTTGATGAAATGACATAAAGCAAAGCTGAAGGCTGTGCCAAATAGTTCATAACCATGGAGGAAAACTTGCCAGAGGGGCAGAGAAAGGGAGGGATGAATTAAGGGTAAAATGTGTATGTGAGTGTTTTTAATGTGTTTGTCTTCTGTTAGCTTTTCTAGATGTTGTCTACTGTCTGTTTTGTATGCTGAACAGCGAAGAAGTTAAATAGTATTTAATCAAACCAGAAGCAGTATGGGAAGACGGCATTTGCTGAATTTGGAAATCAATCCAGATGCTTTTTCATTGTTAGACTTTATTATTAAAAAAAAAAAAATCTACCTTTTTGATTTGGAGTCACCCAACAAAACTAATCCTTGGCTCAGATGGATGTTTGACTTAAGTTCTGATGTTCTCTTTTTCTTCTTTTTAAACTAAAAAAACCTTAGCTTTAAAAAAATGATACGGTATTTGCAGAATCAATAGAAAAGCTGACCCAGATAAAAGTGCGCAGAAATTGGTTTCATGCCCTAGAACTTTTCCTGCATGCTTTTTGATGCAATGTATCTGATCCTTCAAAAAGGAGGTAACATACAGTGATCTCAGCAGCTTTGAAGAATTGTTCTGGAAGAATAACAAGGAGCACTGGAGAAAGGGGTGTTCACGTGTACCCTTTTTTTTTTCACCCTCATTAAATATATCCTGAGATGGAAGAAATTAATGTCATATTGCTGGTTATATGGAAGGATAGGATAAATTTGGTATGAAATCTGTTTTTCTCTGATTTTTAAAGGGTGAAAGTGCATTTCTCCTGAACAGCTCTTCACAGTAGGATGTGAATTGCACTTTATCTTCCCTGGTTCAAGCCTGCTCCTGCTGGAGTGAGTGCCAAAGGTGTATCCAAATAGTAGCAGCATTTGGTCTCAGAAGTGTACACCCTGTTTCCTGCATCGGGTAGAAGGCTGTAAAAAGCACCTGCTGCTACAGTTGTATTCCAATATAAGTAGGATCCAGATCTTAATTTTATTCAAATACAGCACTTAGACCCACAGGAATCAGACATTCAGTGCCTGAGCCTGTGTTGCTTTGGCTTCCAAAAACATCCTGGGCTGTTCAGGGCTGTGGACCCAGAGGCGTGACAAATCAGCGACCAATGCAGGCATGGCTGCAGTGAAGGTGATAAGTGGATAGGAGAGATTTGTGGGTCTGCAAGACAGGCTGTAAGGAAGAAGTTTCGTTTCACCTGTTTGTATTCTTTGCCTTAAAACAAAAAAGTTAAAATCTGGCCAGAGGGGAAGGATGGACCCAAAGTTACTGATTCTTAACAGAATAAGCAGCCACAGTGCCCAGGATGTGCTGGCTATCCCCAGCGTAGGGAGAAGTGGCCGCAAAAGCAACTACTTCATGGGGATTTCCACAAGCCTTTCCAGTCCTCAGGGCCAGATGATGTTTTTTGGTGCTCGGTGTGTGCAGCCTTTCCCCTTTCAGCTGCGTTTGCTGGAGCGCAGCGGGGACCAAGTGCCGGTGCCAGGGCTGTGCGGCCAGGAGCAAGTGCAGCAGGCAGGCACGTGCCCCGGGAGATGCTCGCCTCAAACGGGCTGCGCCGGGAGCTTGTCATAAGGAGAGCAGATGAAGCTCAGCACCGGGCAAGACCGTATAGCAATGTGTAGAGGACTCCGGGCAACCTTTCCTATGGTCTCTTTGTGGCTCCTTGATTACTTGGGGCTGAAAGTAGCTCACCTGGCATGAACATAGGGGCTGCTGACCCAGGTGCATCTCACTTAACTTTCCAGATATAGACAAATGAACACTCTTATGAAAAATAAGAGGCTCAATAACACCTAAGGGTACTGGTCTTCAGGAGCGAATGAAGCACAAACACAAATATTTGAAAGGAGCAAAGTGATTTTATGCTTTATATTTACTACCCCATGCTCATTTCGTTCCTTGTACCACTTCTGCACTGAGGGCTGCTGTGTTTGGCATAATTTGCAAACACGTCGGTGGTTACAGCCAAAAGTAGGAATGGTCTAAACAGCTGGAAAAGGGAAGCCCCCTTCCTCTTGTATGTAATTTTATAACAGCAAAATGTAGTCGCTGGCTGGCCTTGATCAGTCTTTTTTTTTTTTTCTTTTAAGTTTGGGGTTTGTTTTGTTTGGTTGGCTTTTTTTTTCAGCTGGGGGTTGAGGGAAACAAAAGAGAGAATGAATTAAGAGCAGGAGAAAAGAGTGTCTGCTGTTGGGGAAAATCAGGTTGAAATTGGAGAGACCGGGCCAAACCTAACAGCAGTACTGGGAGGCTTTAAATTGTGTCTGTCTGACAGTGGATCTAAGCAGTGAAAACAGCTCACGATGTTTCTGGCTGCAGTCTAGGTTAACTACCCTTGTGCACGGGTGAGGTGATGCTGCTGGGCTGCTGCCCACATCACTTGCCCGACCTGCCTGAGTCGTACCTCTTGCAGGCAGTCTCGAATGATGACCCCGTCCTTTCCAAATTGGCACATGCGTTTAAACGGTGGGGACTGACGGGGTTAGCATGTTTGTGTATCCTGTTCTCTCCCTCGGTTGGTCTCTTGCTCTATAGCACTGCTGTTGTTAGAAGCTTGGGTGTTGGGGGCGGGGAGAGGAGGGAGCCTGTGGTTCTTGTCTGTGTCCCATGGACAACGTACACCGCGTTACTTCAGCAAACTTGTATTCTGACACCTGGATGGATCTGAACACAGGGACTGGACATCCCGTGGTGTTGAAAATCAGTTAGCAGATGAACAGTCTGCAGCTTGGTTGTTTAGAAATAAAATACAAGTTATTGCTGTACCTATGTTGGGCAGCAAAAACGTCCTACAACAGTGCTGCTGTAGCAACCACTGTGTTGGAAAACAGTTATCAATCATGGTTCTGGCAGAGGAGGGGCTGACAACTGTTTTCTAACGTGTTTATTACTATGGGCAAGTAGGTAACTAGCCAGAGCTATGGGCAAGTAGGTAACTAGCCAGAGGGTGACAGTTTGAAATGCAAGGTTTAAGAGGAGTAATGTGAAATAGTTTGACTCTACTAAAAGCCGAATAAATTAATGATGAACTTTCTGTTGGCCAGAACCCTACAGGACATCACTCGCTCTCTGGTTCAAATTTTCTTAACGCAATCAAACATTCTTCTCCTTGCTTTAAAGCCCTTGCTGCCGATTTAAAATAGTATACGAGACTGAGATTTCTCACCCTTCAAGAAAACACTTTGATTTGTTGAAGGAAACTAGGAACAGTTAAGGAGATAGGAAAGAAAGTAATATTCCTTTCTCTGTGCTGACATCCAGAGCTGGGGGATGTGTTGAAAAATAAATATAATCTGCTTTGAGCAATGCTTTCCCATTCTCTTTCATTTTGGTTCAGTGCTCTGGTTCCCAATGAACTAGGCTTAACAACGGAAAGTGAGGCATGGAACGGATGTACAACCTGAGCGGAGATGGTAACCCCCGCGCCGGGGCCATGGCCATTAATGTTGTTGGTTGTTTGCCGATCTTTTAAGAAAGCGCTGAGATGAAAAGAGACGGAGTCGCGGTCCGTCTGTGTCCAGTGCCAGGGAAGCCAGGCCTTGCCTCACCATGCAGCCGAGGCCAGTCACGGTTGCTGCCGGCAGCCAAACCACGTCTTCTTACCAGCTTCAAGTAAAACTGGAGGGGCCCATCTCGGCCCGGGCAGCCTGCGGCCGAGGGATCGGAACAGTCCCCTGGGAGCGGCGGTGGGGCGAAGGCAGCCTCGGTGGCTGCCCGGCTCGGCCACCCACTGCCCTGGAGCATCGCTCTCCTGCTTCTCCCCGGCAGGATGATAGCGGATTGGTTTCGTCCCGACAGAGAGCATGTTTTCTGAAATCTTACAGAGCTCTAAGGGAGGGGGAGTAGTTTCTGTGACAGCGCTGCAGTAACAGTGAAAATCTGCCTAAACGTAGGAAACTTTTTCCTTTTTATTTTTTTTTGAGGCAGCTTACTTGCTTTTTGCTCTTATTTACTTTGCTGTTATTTGCTCTTTGCTTATTTTTATGCTTCCACATATTTCCAAAACCAGCTGGTAACTTAATAGAAGGCCTTGAAATAGGGGCTTGGTCCACTCCTGTAGTTTATAGGTGTTTTCCTGGGGGAAGCGAAGGCTGCAGAGCTGCAGTGTGCTGCGGCCTTGGAGTGACTCCCTGGGACAGTTTCTGCTCGCGGGTGCCTGCAATGGTGCGGTGTGGATGAAAACCTCATGTGAGCAGTTGTCACACTGCTGAGGTGGAGAAGACAACCCTTGGCAGGAGCCTCCTACCCTCCCTGTGCAGTGCCAGGAGCTGCAGGCAGCCTTCCCACTCCCGCCCCCTCCTTCCTCCCACCATCATTTTCAGAGGCTGCAAAGCCCCTGGTCTCCTTTTTATCTGTTTCCCTGTGTTTTCCAGGTCAGCCAGTGGTTTGCCCAGGGAGTGCGGGGGCTGCTGTGGGGTGGAAATAGCTGGCTCCATTTTGGCTTCGTTCAAAAGGCTGGAGACAGGCAGCGGAGCCCCGACGGCTGGGGATGGAGAGGTGCAGGGGATATCCCCGGGCCTCTCCGAGCATCTGTCCACACGGTGTGTTTGTGCTTGTGCAGAGACCTTAGAGCACTTTGGGGGTTTTAAATGGCTTTTTCACTGCCTATTTAGGTATTTGGTGGAAACTCTGGGTTCTTTTATGCATTTGTGTCAGGGATGGGGGCAAGGATGGGTTAATTTTATTAGCTTCATAAAAAGGTGTTGAAGTGAAGGATTCTCATGAGCATGTTACTCGCTTGCGCTGAAGTCTGCCAGGTTTGGTGAATGTTTAACGAGGACCGGACTGGCAGCCAGGAGCTGTTGGGGCACTTGGGATCCGCCGGGATAACTGGGAGTTTCAGCGTGTGGATACAGACGACTTTCAGGAACGCTTGTATCTGCTAATCACGCTGTAATAACAGTCTGCGATCTACAGGCTGCAAACCCCCCATTTCCGACACAGCTGTGCATATTTAATTCGATAGAAGGCATTTCTAGTCTAGCGTTAGAAGCAATTCAGATTGCTAAGGTGGTAATTTTGATCATGGTAGTTTTTAGGGAAATCTAGGTATAAGCTAGACTGAGAAGTTAGTAAATGCCTATTACGATACAAACACTGAGGGGTAAGGAGCGGGGACGAGCCTGCACCCCAGCCTCGCCGAGCCAGCAGCAGAGCAAAGCAGCATCCTGGGTCTCATTAGGCTGATGAAGGAAAAGTGGCCCCAGTCTATTGCCTGTCCCACCAAATTTTGGGCTTTGGGGCAGTTGGGCGATGGGGATGGGTCACCGGCAGTGCCGGGAAAAAGCACCAAAGCCTCATGGGGCTGCGGAGGGTTGGCGTCCCAGGCACGACCAGCTCCGCAGCTTTCGGCTGACCGGCAGCGGGGTTTAAACCACCAAGTGGGCATCTTCCAGGAAAGGAGGTGGGGAGGAGTTTGGGGTTTATTTTTCTTCATCTCGAGCACAGCTAGGGAAAACAAGTGCTTTCAGGGCTCCCAACTCTATTTCTCTCTGTAAAATGTTCTTTTGCAAAATTGATCATTTCTGTAGGTTGAGAGTCTCAAAGGAACTTTTCTGTCAGGCATCTAAAAAGTACTGTTATTTCTCTTCCCTGCCCTAACAGCATCTCGAGATTTATACTTTAGCTCACTAAAGATATCTCGACGATCTGGTTTTTGTGAGAAATTTCATGGCAAACAAAGCAAATAATCCCATTTTCAGGTGGTTAGTGCGGTAGTATTTGGGTTACAGAAACCATGCAGAGTGCCGGTGTTTATCAAGTTACATACTTGGAAAAAGTATTCTAAAAATCTTTTTTGTTTATTTTGTTTTGTTTTGCCATAAGATGTTACTTTTTTTGGAAAGCAGCTAGAATAATGAAGCAGCTGGTGGCTGAGCCTCCTGCTCGGTGTGCAGAGAGTGAAGGATGGCTGGGGTAGCTGGAGTAATCCTCTGCGTGCTGCGGGCTACGTACACGCACACAGAGGCGAGTCCTGTGAGCCAGGCAGTGTGTGGGAACTCATAAATCACCATCGCCTGTTCCGTACGTGTGCTCACCAGGACACCGCGCGGGAGCCAGCAGATACAAATCTCCCCAGCTCCTTTCCGGGACTGTACGTCTGTAAACGTGGCATGGCGCATGTAGGTGAGGACGTGACGCCTGCCTGAATGTCCTCCTGTGGAGCGGAGAGGTCTGGTCTGAATTCGCCTGATCCCAGAGTTGTGATGCATTTCAGGGACGTGATGCTTTCGTGCCAAGGAGAGCTGCTTCCCCTGCCTTGAGCTGGCTTGGAGTAAGCGTGCCCTCCCGGGAGGCTGCTCAAGAGCTGCCCATGCAGGGATGCTCAGGAGGAACAAACTCGGGCAAGACCCATTTTCTTCTCATTAGTAATTACCTACCTGTTGCAAAAAAAAAATGGGGTTTCAGTATAAAACATGTTTGTGACTCCTTTATTTCACTATTGCCTAACTCCAGGCTTTCAAAAGCAGTAGCAGATCTCCCCCAACCATGAAATTCTTAAAAGATCTGAAATGTGTATGTGTATATATATGTATTTATATATATATTACCAACTTGTTTCTGAGTTGTTATGTTAAACCCAAATGATATTCTCGTAGCCACAAGGGGTAGAAACTTTTTGCATACTTTCTGAAGAGGATTGTGTGATAAGAGTGTAACAGCAAGGGACTGGATTGAATAACCCTGGAGATTTCTTCCTGCTTTATGTTTCCTAAAGTGAGAATCCTTGCAGAAATTTCAGCAATTGGGTCTTTAGGAAAAGCACCAAAAATTGTGAGGCTCATTATACAGTCCTAAGAAGCGACGGCACCATACATATGTATTTATTTTAATTAACTTTCTAAGCAGAGGTTAGAGATTGGGAGAAAGATGGGGTTGTGTTGCACTGGAGGCAATTTTGTTGTTGCTTAAAAGTGTTTTATTCATAGGGGTGGTTTTGGTCCCTGTTGGCAAGATGTAGGGTCACTTTGCGCATTGGACACAGCACTAAACACAAGATTTCAGATAGTGGGTTTGGTGTAAGGTGACTGGGCTAAGCCCATCGAATACAGAAACTGCTCGGCCCTGGGCTTGCAGCCTACAATGGGAGAATGGGGAATTTGACCCAAAAGAGGGAGGAAGGGCAGCAGAAGGCAGCCTGACGAGTCCAAAAAGAGGTGGAGGTGTAGCTAGCACAAAATCAGCAGCTATCCCGTATGGTTTTTTCTCTTTTACAATTCAGTGAAACTGAAGCATTTTTTTTGCCTTACTCTGAGATGGAGCAAAGCGGGAAGCAGCTTCCCTTTTGTCTATGAATAAACATGCAGCTTTTTCTATTCTAAGCTTTTAAAAAATGGTTGTGGTTGTGTAACAGCTCCTGGCCTCCCAGCTCCTCCAGTAGCCATGATGCTCTTTCAGGAAACCAAGTCATATCTTCCTTTGAAAAGGAGCAAAAAAAATTTCTTCCTAACCTGTTGGGGAAAAGCAACAGACTCGGGAGTGATTTCTTTGGGGTTTGCCAGCTGACCTTCCTCTGGCCAGATAACGAGAGTGTAAAGTTTCAAACGCAAATACTTCAGCTGGAGCTGAAAATGCAGGTTGTGCTCTTGATGCTGCTGAAGCAATCGATAAACTTCTGCTTCTTTTCTTGAGGGACTAGCAGGGTGTTTTGCTGCATGTATTGCTTTTACTCAGAGCGGTCCCATGACCATTTATTTTCTCTTTACCTATTCTTTGCAGACCTACAGGCATGGTGTTTCTCAGGTGTGTATACACATGTGTGCGTAGGCACTGCCAAAGGGGGAAATTTTTTATATCAATTCTGGTCTTGCAGCTGCTGAAGCTAAACCTTCCTCTTCCATTTCTTGGGGCGGGGGTGGGGGGGCATGGACACTGGGAATAAAGGGCAAAAATGAGGAAAGCCAGCTTTAGCTCTGGGACACAGCAGGTGAGTCCCTTTAAGGGGGAGAATGGCACTTTTGGTGGCATTTTGTCAAAGTTCCCAGTAGCCAAATAGAGGTTGTTCTGGTACATGTCTGCTGCAGCAGATGTTTTGTGGGTATTTCCAGTCTGAACCACAGCGGCAGTGTCCTTGGACATCAGTGTGTGTGTGCTTTCCACTGTCTGCTTGGCCTAAGAAATGGGGATTTTTTTTTCCCCAAGAGGCCCCCAACATTTGTCGTGTTACTGTAACAGGGCTGGAGCACCAGATCTTTCAAATTCTGTCAGTGGTGGTCAGTGGAAAAGGGAATTGCTGCAATTCCTGTTAGCCAGCATTCCCAGGTGCTGGCAAAAAAACTAAATTGCCAGTCAGAGAGTGGAAGGGATGGCTGCTATTTTCTCTTTTTATTTTTGCCCTGACTTACATAGCTTTTCCCTCTTTTGTAGGTATCAGAAGTTCTGCTCACCTTCAGAGAGGTATAAGTACTGAGTTTCCCAGGATGTAAGAAATGCAGAGCTGTGAGTAGTTGTTGGTTTTTTGGTTTGTTGGGGTTTTTTTTGTTGTTTTTTTATTTTCCTTTAAATGAGAAACCTAAGCTTGCTCAAAGAGAAGGAAGATTTTTTAGGGTTTGGGGGTTTTTTTTGTTTTGTTTTTAAAGACACTTTTTAGAAATGTTTACAGCAAGCAAATCCAGTCTTTTGGAACCAATTGTGTGCCTTTGGCACCTCTTTGCAACCCACAAAATAAAGTCAGCACTGTATTACCACATAGGCTGAATAATTATCTCATTGCAGATATGAACCACATGAATGCATTTAACTGAGAATATGGTCAGCAGAATGGACCATTAGCACCATCTGAAACTTGTTTGCTGTTTCCAAGCTCTACCAGCTATTGAAAGACAAACTCTTGCTGGAGAGTTGAGGTGAGGGGTTCCTCAGGAAGAAAGCCCGCATCTTTCAAAAGGGGAGAAGAGCACAGGTTTGCTTTGAGGTTGTTTTTTGTGTGTGTGTGTGCACAGCACCCCAGCCCTGTCATCAAGACAGAAAACTATCCCATATTGAGCTCTTCCCTGATCTGGTCAAATAACTTCGGAGAAACTTTTACACTATGGGAGACACCTGCATGCTTGGCTCCCTTCCTTGCTCCAGAATAGCTCAACCGGGAGTGCTTATATATATGTGTGTGTATATATACATAAAAACCCTGTATATATAAAAATATATATTTAAGGAGCAGCTGCACTAGGGCTTTTTCCTATGCTCTAAAGGGTCTGGGCTGTGATTTCCCAGCAGCTGTGGCTGGTTTGCAGCTCTCCAGGAGGACCAGCCGGGGCTGCACTAGACCGACCTCGGCAAGCCCTGGCTGGAGCCCCTGGCCGTGTGCCTGGCACAACGCCGGCTCCTGGGGCAGCTCCTCTGGGCTGGTGCAAGGCTGGACAACGGGGCTAAAATTGGGATTGGAGATTTGGATGCCATTGCTCTGGGCTACGCTGGTTTTCTGTAAGTAAATTGTCTTAGCGGGGTGGTGAATAAGGGGGCTTTTGAGGTTTTTAAAATCAGCCCAACTCCCCTCCCATTTTTACCCTGTTCTGTGGTGATGGAAATCTGTGGTGACTTGGAAATCGGCAGAGTTTTGTTTCCATTTTTATTTCAGTGGCTTACAGCCTATTTTCTGTTACAGCAACACAAATCTATTTGGGCTAGAGCAGATTAAAACCCCAAATTGAAATCAGTCTGAAAAAAAAGGAAAGGGCTGTGTTGTGTTAAAAGGAGAGAATTGGTGTCCATTCATGCTTGGTAAAGAAGTGGTAAAAATTCCTTGATAAATACCTAACAAGCATTCTGAAACTGGTAAGCAAAAAAAAAATAAATGAATAGGAAACCCTGCTTTCAGCCTTTTGTGAAGGATACTGGCAATGAGTGCAGTTATAGGGAGAAAAGGGATGTGAAATTATGAGGATGTTTTGTATTGATCCTCGCTCAGCAAGATCCACAGTTTATATTCTCCCTTTGAATCACAAATGTTTTCTCCTAACTCCTTGGTGTTTAAACTGTCACAGGAGACTAGCTAATCGAGCTGTGGGGTTTATTTTTTGTCAGTCACTTACAAAGCATTGCACAGGATGGGCTCTGGCTTTTTTTTTTTTTTTTAGCTGTGTTGCCTCTGGTGTGATGGGAAAAGTAGGTACTGATTTAGGAGAAGAAAATTCAAGAGGAAGATGCCACGTGTACATACTGTGTCTCTCAAAGTATATCCATATGCTAGAAATGCCCTTTGCTTATCTCAAAAGCAAAGTTTGCTTGGTTTTGTTCGTTTGTTTTTCTGTGAAGTAGGCAGTGTTAAATTTGACAAGTGTTTCTGAGGTCCTAATGAATCTGTCTCCTAATGCATCCCCGTGGTGGTTGCTTCCACAAAAGGAATAAACAAAGGAACCTGCTCCTGCTGTTCAAAGGTGGACCACTAGTCCCAGGTAGATGCTATCTGTGTTGTTAAGTCAAAGCAAAGCAGTGGTGCTGAGGGCGGCAGGCAGGCCGCGGGTGTCTCTGATATATCATAGTTGTGTTAAGAGGGTGAGAGAGAAAACAAGAGCAGGCTGCTTGGAAGCCGCCCAGGTAGCTCGTGTATGGTCTCAGATAGCTCTGAAATTATTGCAGTGAGATGCAGTCGTTGCTCAGCAGCAAAAGGAGACAGTAAGTTCCCATTTACCTGTCTCCTGCCACTCTGGCTGCATGGCAGAAGCCCAGGTGAGGAACTGGGGAGTGTGAGACAGCTGCAGTGAGGGGATGCTGACCAAGAAACTATGTCCTGTGCAGAAGCTCAGGGAGAAACCAGAGCTGGAAGAGCGCAACTCCTGTACACCTGCTTCTGTGTTCCCTTCCAGTGTTGTCCTGCAGAATGTTTCAGAACCAGACGTTTACGGATATATTTGATGAAGAAAGGGGAGAGGAGGCTTCTTCACCATCCCTTCCTCCATTTGCTCCCCAGCACCCAGAGGGCAAAACTTGCCCCCAGCTGCTCCCAGAGGTGGTGTCCCCCGTGAGGGGTGGCTCCGGCCGATGCCCATGCAGAGGGAACCTGGACCAAGTGCTGGTATACCATGTTGTGAGCCGTCAGGGACGGTGTTGGTTTGGGGAGCTCCTGCCACTTCTGGGGGCCTTGGGGACATTGATGAGCAAAAAGAGGCAGGGCAGGGAGCTGTGAGTGATGATTGGGTCACCTGTTATGCTTTAATCCACCTCCCCTTTCTAAGGCAGCATCTCCGTTATGCTATTTAAAGGCAATACTCACTTTTTTAATGAGCAAGATCCCCCAATGGGGTTTTGTTCTCTGGGCAGTGCAAGGCAGAGCCATCTTTTTCTGGGGGACTGAGCCTTGGGAAGGTGCAGGGGGAGGGTTTCCTTCAGGCTGTGTGTGCTTGAGGAGAAGCATCTTCAGCTGTATCCCCATGGTGTGGCCGCTCTCCCACCCTGGGGCACTGCATGAGGACAGGTTGGTGTGTTGGCTGCAGATCAGGTGGGGCCTTGGGGGTGCCTGGGGCAGGCTGGGCTGCCGAGGCACGGCAGGTCTAGCAGGAGAGCACAGACGGCAGAGAAGCAGTTTTTGTTGGAAAAACTTGGGGAGAATTAACTTGGAAAAATTAACTGGTTTATGTCAAGTCTAAGGGTAGATAGTGACAGGACAAGGGGGAATGGATTGAAGCTGAAGGAAGGAAGGTTTAAATTAGATATTAGGGGGAAGTTTTTTACAGAGAGGGTGGTGAGGTGCTGGAACAGGCTGCCCAGAGAGGTGGGGGGTGCCCCATGCCTGGGGGTGTTCAAGGCCAGGTTGGACGGGGCCCTGGGCAACCTTGTGTAGATCCAGGCCTGGAGGTTGGTGTCCCTGCCTGTGGCAGGGGGGTTGGAACTCTGTGATCCTTGGGGTCCCTTCCAACCCAGACCTTTCTATGAATCTATTCTATGAATCTAAGTCTTCTGGATGTGTAACTGTAAAGGAGGTGCTTGTGCAGTGGACTGTTTTCCACGAGATAACATTTAGGTAGATTTGGAGGCTTCGGGGTTGGTTGGTTGTTACTTGGAGCTTGAGCAGTGACGTTGCAAACTTTTTCTGTCAAAGAAGGGCTCTGACAGCAGTGAGTGCCAGCGCTACGTACGATAATGGCTTTGCGAAGGAGGCAGCACCGCTGCTGCATTTGCTCTTGTGTGGGGCAAGAGATTGGGCTCCAGCTGGGGCAGCCCTCAAAGGCTGAAACCATCACTTGTCGCCAGAAAAGCCACAGCGTACTCCTCACAAAATCAATGCATGTTTCCCCCATGCTAAGTCGGGCAACTGTCGGGAGATGTTGGACAGACTATTTTTAAAAAGGGGGGGCATACTGCTGTAACTGAAGAATAGAGATGGGGAGGAAAAGCTGGTTGGAGAGTGGGAGAAACTTAATCAGGAGAGATGAGGCTTAGGCAAAAGCCTCCGTCGCTCTCTTCATCTCGGACCTGGTTGCCAGGCTTAGGCTTTGGATTGTGTCAGGGTTTCCCAGCCGTGAAGGGGTGAGGAGATTTCTTCCGTGTGACTGCAGCCTCGCAGTTCAGCCTGCAGCCAAGAGGAAGGAAGAGGGCAGGTTTTCCCAAGTGTTCAGCGCTGCCCAGGCTTTGGTTAGAACAGGGTTGCTGCTGCCTGGCTCTCCAGCAGGCCCAGCGTGGTGGTCCTTCGGGACCTTACTCTGTAGACAGGAGGTAATGGCACTTGAAGAGCCAAAAGCAGGTTTTGTTCCATTCTTTTTATTTTTGGTAGTGTCTCTTCTTCCTTTTCTTTTCCATTAAGCATGATGTCACAAATGACATCAGTCCAATAACTGCTTGTGGTTGTCATAGTCACAGCCTGTGACACCCAAACAAAGCAGCAGGAAACCAAAGCTGGCATACAAATGCTGTAATATTCATCACATTCCTTTCAGTTAGTAACTACGTGGTTAGGTATTTATTTTCCATTTGAAAAAAAAAAGGGGGGGGGACACATTTAAAAGCACAAACTTGAGTTGTTGAGGAAGAAGAAGGTTGTCCCCAACTCCATCTGAGCAATGCAGCTGAACTTCTCCCTCCCGATCCTCTTCCCCCATGCCAACATCGCTCCGGACCTCGACCGCTCACCTCCCTCCTGCAAGCCATTCCCATCATTGCAGACCACGTGGTGATGCCAGGGCATGGGCAAAGACACCAGCAGAAGTCGCACTGCATCCCCAGGGAAAAGCCTCCCAAGGGCTGGCAGCGAGAGCTGGCGACAGCCGTGGAAGAGGCAGGCTTTGATGGCTGGGTGGCTGAGGTTGCCATCCTTGCAGTGGATGGGCAGAGAGTGTAGAAGGGTTTTTCCAGCTGAGTTGGGGATGAGATGTAATGGGGGGTTTTTGTTGGGGTTTTTTTTGGGGTTGTGGGTTTTTTTAAAATCTGTAAAATAAGCTATTCTGGATTAGCAGCAGAGCTGGTTTGCCCTTGTGAGGTTTAATCTCTGCTCCTTGGGAGTTTTGCACAGTTGGCCTGATGGTAGTAAGGCACCTGCTGCAAGAAAAAAATTCAATAATCCTAAAAAAACCAAAAAATTTACAGAAACAAATCTGGTGTAAGCGCCGCATTTGAGAGACAAGTGCTGGAGGCAGGTGGTCAGGGCTTGCAGGGAAGAAGCCACGTAACAGCCACCGTCCACGCACCCGTGGCCAAACCCCCCTTGCCCAGTACTGTCCCCTTTCATGTGCTACGGGTATGTCCTGGCCCCGAGCGCTCCAACGTGGCTTCCCCAAAATATTTGGGCACTCAATCCCTGGGTAACTACCTGATCTTGCCTGAGCCAGGGGCAGGCAGTGAGTGCGGAGAGGGCAGAGTCTGGCAGCAAGCGCTGCCTGTCTCGGGGGGCGTTCAATGCTGCGGCTCCCGCGGGCGCTTGCAGGGGGTGCTCATTATATAATAGCTGGTGGTTGATTAATATGCTGTGAGTCAGAAACGCCAGGGTATTTTAGCTTTCTCTAGTTGCTATGGCAACATTATTTTAACAAATAGCTTTTTAATATTTAATTAAAACTCGGCTTTTGGCAAGCTGGAGTAAGAACTATTACAATTGCTACTGCAAAGGGTTAGCAGTGAAGTGTATTTCAGAGCCACGTTCTTTTGGTTGTGGGTTCCCCCTCCGCCTCCCAGAACTGTCAGCTTCCAAAGAAAAAAAATAAAAAAGGGGGAAAAAAAAAAAATCACTAATTCATTAGTTGTGAGAAATGTATGCTTGTTCCCAAGACACAAAGCAAATGTAATGCAAATCTGCAGTTACTCTTCACAATTGAAGGTTGTCACTTCTTTAATGTATAGTGCCAAGCCGGCTCTGTAAGGACAGAGCGGTATGATAGCATTTATTAATCGCTGCTTTGTAGCTGGCATTCCTTCTTCTACCTTTGCCTGACGGATGAGATCATTCCCATTTTGTTTGCTTCATGTTCCCTCTGTGTCAGGTTGGATGCTTTTCCCTCACCAGCTTGTAGAGGAGGCTGGTGCTGTGTCCGGATCAGGCTCTGGACTGGTTCCTAGTCTTTTTTTAGGTGAGCTCCTCTGCTCCTTGATACCAAGTGACTCTGCAACGGAGGCAAATGAACAGAAAACTTGGTCTCCAGAGAAAAATAAATATTTAGCAGCTCTCTTTGTAAATACCCTTTATTTATAGAACAGTTGCAGGTTCTGTTGTGCTTGGTAAATGGGGATGCTTTTTATGCAAGAATTCTGCCTTGGGGGACTCAGTGGATTCTTAATGTCATCTGTGATATAATAATGAAATAAATGTGTCGCTCTCATGGGATTCCCTCCCAGCCCCTATTTTCTGTGATTAACTTCAGTATCGCACGCTTTGTCTCTATTCACATTGCATCCCTTAATATTGTACTGAAACCTTCTTTGGAAAGTAGCACCTTTATTTTTTGAAGGGATGGGAAGGCTGTTGACTGTTTTGACTTACGCTGAGAAGTCTGAGGCTATACGTACCTCCATCGTGTATCGCTGTGGTGTCTCGCCAGGTCCCTGGGATTGATGTGCTTGGCCTCTTGCTCTCTCAGAGGCTGGGATGGTGCTGTTTTCCCATCTTATAAATGGTAGACCCGGAGAGATGGACTAGGATGTGTTTCACCTCAGCTGCCTGTAAGTTACATGGTTATTCTATGGTAGCTGTGTAACCACTTCTAGGAGCAGTTGAGAGACTGCACGACTTGCAGAGCTGTTTCACTCTGCTTTAGGACAGATGTTTGAGGCAGGTCACAGGCATAACCCTCGGAGTTGCCTGTCTCTTCCCAGTCACTCTGAGCTATGAATTAGATGGGGAAAATTAGGCAAAAGAAGAGCCATCCTGCACCAAAGATCTATACCTGTTTCTGTAGGCAGTTTGTAACGGCATCGCAGGCTGGAGGATGTCCCCGCTCGTTACAGTGCTGGTCACGCAGTGTTGGGTCCCATGTCCAAAGCAGCACAGCTAGTCTCTGCTGCATGTTGCTTCCAGATACACATCCAGGATTAAACAGCTCAGAGGGAGATGCAAACCCAGTCCCTAGGTGTGTAAATTCAGGTTCAGAACATTTGCCTAAAGTCTTCTAGCAAGCCAAGGAGAGAACTAGGCTTTCCTTCCTATTTATGCTGGAGGTGTACAGTTACAACCAAAATTATAGCGATAATATTGCTGCAGTAATACTGCAAACAGCACGGGTGTGTTAGTTGGCTCTTTAAAACGTCCTTCCGAGTTGCATCCCATATTTCTTGGTATGCTAAATGTTTTGGGCTGTTTAAATCCCTCTGCTAGCTAATGGTCACCTCAAGGAGTCCAAAGGTGATCCTGGGATGCGATGGGAGCAGGGTCTCTGGATGGACAGTGGCAAGCACAGAGCAGCCCATGATCACAGCCACCTGGGTCAGCTGCTGGTTCCCGAGAGGTCTGGGAAGGAATCCTTTCCTCTTTGCTGGAGACCCAGCAAACATGGATCTCCACCATGAGGCTTGCGAGGCAGCAGCCGAGACGGGCTTTGCAGGCAGGTGGCAGGAGGCCCTGCCGTGTGGAGGGACAGGCGGTGACTGTCGTGGGGGAAGCTGACAAGCAGATGGACGAAGCTGGCATTGCCGGTGGAGAGGAGGAGGTGAGCGCTGCTACGTTAACAAACGTGATCAGGCAACCTCCGAGGGGCAAGGTTTGAACCAAACGCTCTGACCAAGGGGAGCCTGCGGAGCCGGTCCCTGGGAGGAGGTGGGAAGGGTTTGGTGACGGTGACTAGCACGGGTAGGGGTTTGAGCAGCGATACTTTTGACTATTATAGGGTGGAGGGTCAAGTAGCTGAAATTGGAATTGTGGTGAGAAGGCAGAAAAAAATGTTTCTACCTGGAATTTTCATTCTGCAGCAAAATTTTGAGAAGGATACGGAGAAAAATGCTGCAGGATAGTGATCCTGCTTGGGCTATGTGCTGGGTTGTAGGAGAAATGCCCTCAGGTTATGGGTGAGAGAGACGTGGCCAGTAGCCAAATTACAGGCAGTAGAGCAGACGGGAGAACAGGGAGGGTCAGGAGCACCACCATCCCCGAGCAGAGGTGGATTGGAGGCAAGCAGCGGGCTGTCGGGGAGCGATGGCCATGCCAGGAGCCCTGTGTGGTGGAGCAGCCTCAGCTGTGAGTGATGTGGGGAATCCCTGTTGTATATTGCTCCTGAGTGCTGTGGTGGGTGGCAGGTCTGGCTGGTCAGATCTGCAGTGGAAAACTGCTTCTGAGGGGGGAAATCAGGTTCTTCAGGGGAGAGAAGTAGAGATGAGAGCCTGTATTTTGCTTGGGGTACGTGTGCACTAAAGTTGTACTAGAAAAACTGAGGTGTGGTTTGTAAAGTTGAAATAAAAACTCTGTTGCAAACATAGTGTGGTGTAGAAGTTTAACTGCTGGGTCCCTAGCTCAGCCTCCTTGTATGGTGTCCTGGTTTCAGCCAGGACACAGCTAGTTTTGTCTTCAGCAGCTCCTGTGTTTTGGATTTAGTATGTGAAACATGGTGATAGCACACTGCTGTTGTTCGCTGCTGCTGAACGATCAAGGACATTTTGCAGTTTCCCAGGTTTTGCTGATGTGCAGGTGCAAAACCTTGGGAGGGCACAGCCAGAATAGTTGATCCAAACTGGCCAGAGTTTTCCATACCATAGGCGGCATGCCCAGTATAAGTGAGGGTCAGCCATTGCTCTCTGGGCTCTGGTTCCTTGTCTGGTTCGCTTTCTGTTCATGTTCCCTTCTCGTTACCTTATTCTTGCTTTTATTTCCTTTGGGCCTGTTTGTTTGGCTGTTTGTTCCCTTGCGCTCTCTCTGGAACTTGCTGTTCTGGGATGGCTGCAGGGTAATATCCCTTCTCCCTGACTGGTGCTCAGGATGGGCTGTATCGGTCCTTGGGT